>JAAGEH010000380.1:4498576-4564831 GCA_011751065.1 Lasiurus cinereus
TTTTTTTTAAAATTTTTTTTATTTTTCATTTTTACATATTTTAATTAAAAGACTATTTTTTTTGTTTCCGCCTCAATTGATTTTACCTTTTTAATTATTACATTTTTGTTTTAAACTAGTATTATTAATTACTATTAGTATTTTAGCTTTTTGGAAAAAAACAAGTGTCATTTTGTTTTCTCTTTATTTAATTTCGGGATTAGAGTTCTACATTCTATTTTCATCTTTCCTTTAGCATAATTTTACTCCAACTCAACTCTACCTTTATGCCAACACTTTCCTCCTAACTTTCCCCATTTTGTTGTCTTGTTTCTCTTTCCGTTTTCTAACTTTAGATTCTCCCTATTCTTTCTCTTTACTTGGTTAAAATTTCACCCCATTTATATATCTAATTTCAAATACCCAACTCCAATTCCATACAAACCTCTCTCTTCTTGTCTTCTCTAGCCAAAAAGTTGTTTTTTCTCTGTTCTTTTGTTGCTATTTGCCTGAAAAGTGATTATATCGATTTTTTGAATTTTTTTTGTGAGATTGTTATAGTTTATTCTACTTTTTTTTTTTTTTTGCTTTTTGCTTGCTTTGTTTTTTAACCCTCTTTTCCCTCACCTTCCTCGATACCAGTTGCTATTTGGAGTTTGTATTAATCTCTAGGTACTGGTTGCTGGCCTTTATTGGGATTAGTGACTGTTCTATTGGAGTTTTCTCCTGACATCTATTGTTTGTTCCCCTTTTCTCTCTTATACGCTTTTTTTCCTCTGACTTTTTTTCATCCAAAAACTAATTGACTTAATAAACAAATTTGGCAATGTAGCAGGATACAAAATTAATGCCAAGAAATCTGTGGCATTTCTATACACTAATAGTGAAATTACAGAAACAGAGACTAAAATAGCAATCCCATTAACCATCGCACCAAAAAAAAAAAAATTAAGTTACCTAGGAATAAACCTGACTAAGGAGGTAAATGACTTATATGCAGAAAACTACAGGACATTCAAAAAAGAGATAGAGGAAGATGTAAACAGATGGAAGAGCATACCATGCTCATGGATTGGGAGAATCAACATCATTAAAATGTCCATACTACCCAAAGCAATCTATAGATTCAATGCACTATCCATTAAAATACCAACGACGTATTTCACAGACCTAGAAAGAACTCTTCAAAGATTCATCTGGAACCAAAACAAGATCGCGAATAGCCACAGCCTTCCTGAGAAAGAAGAATAAAGTAGGTGGAATCTCAAAACAGCCTGGTACTAGCTCAAGAATCGACATATAGACTAATGGAATAGAATAGAGAATCCAGATGTCCACCCAAACCACTATGCTCAATTAATATTTGATAAAGAAGGCAGGAACATATAATAGAGCCAAGACAGCCTCTTCAATAAATGGTTTTGGGAAAATTGGACAGATACATGCAAAAAAATGAAACTGGACCACCAACTTACACCAAATACAAAAATAAACTCAAAATGGATACAGAACTTAAACATTAGATGGGAAACCATAAAAATACTAGAGGAATCCACAGGCAGCACAATCTCAGACATATGCCGAAAGAACTTCTTCACTGATACTGCTCCAATTGCAATGGAAGCTAAAGAAAAAAATAAACAAATGGGACTACATCAAAATAAAAAGCTTTTGCACAGCAAAAGAAACCATCAACAAAACAACAAGAAAGACCACTGTATGGGAAAACATATTTGCAAATGTTATCACTGATAAAGGTTTAATCTCCAACATTTACAGCCAACTAATACAACATAATAAAAGGAAGATAAATGATCCAATAATAAACATGGGCAACGGACCTAAATAGAACCTTTTCAAAAGTCGACAGAAGGAAGACCAAGAGACACATGAAAACATGTTCAAAGTCACTAATTATCCAAGAGATGCAAATCAAAACAACAATGCGATACCATCTCACACCTGTCAGAATGGCAATCATCAACAAATTAACAAATGACAAGTATTGGCGAGTATGTGGAGAAAAAGGAACCCTTGTGAACATTGGTGGGAATGCATACTGGTGCACACACTATGGAGAACAGTATGGAGTTTCCTCAAAAAACTAAAAATGGATATCCCATTTGACCCAGCAATTCCACTCTTAGGGATTTATCCTAAAAAATCACAAACACCAATCAGAAAGGATTTATGCACCCCTATGTTCATAGCAGTACAATTTACAATAGTTACAATTTGGAAACAGCCTTGGTGTCCCTCAGCAGATGAGTGGATCAGAAAACTATGGTACATCTACACAATGGAATTCTATGCTGCTATTAAAAAGAAGGAATTCGTACCATTTGCAGCAACCTGGATGGAACTGGAGAGCCTTATGCTAGTGAAATAAGCCAGTCAATGAAGGAGAAACACCACATAATATCACTCATTTGTGGCTAATAAAGAACATTTTAAACTGATGAATAAAAGGATAGATACAGAGGCAGTAAAGCATCAAAGCTACTTTCTAATTACAGCAGGAAGTTAGGGAGAGGTGGGGTAGATAAGAAATCAACCTAAGGATTTGTATGCATGCTTATAAGCATAACCTATGAACACAAGACACTGGGGGGTTGGGGTGCCTGGAACAGGGGAGGAGGGATGGGAAGATATGTATACATGTAATAAAATTAAAAATTAAAAAAAAAACTAAGGGGGAAATCATGACATTGTAAAGTATACATATTAATAAGGTCACACAGGGAACTGCTTTTTACGATGCAATGTCAACAAACTGAACAATTATAGGAATCAGAAATGTCAAGAGCAGAAACCTGTTTGGCTCAGTAGATAGGGCGTCGGCCTGGGGACTGAAAGGTCCCAGGTTCGATTCCGGTCAAAGGCATGTACATTGGTTGCGGGCACATCCCCAGTAGGGGGTGTAGAGGAGTCGGCTGATCTATGTCTCTCTCTCATCAATGTTTCTGGCTTTCTATCCCTTTCCCTTCCTCTCTGTGAAAAATCAATAAAATATATATTTTTTTTAAATCACAAGAACGAGCCAGGAAGATGGCGGCATAGGTAAACACCTATACTGCTGCCTCACACAACAATTTCAAAACTACAACTAAAAGACAGAACGGACATCATCCAGAACCACAGGAAAGCTGGCTGAGTGGAAGTTCGACAACTAGAGGGAAAGAGAGGGGCTCACGGAGACCCAGAGGAGCTGCAAAAAGCTGAGGTACGGAGACACGCGCGAGGAGAGAGCGGGTCCCGGAGAACCTGGCTGGCTTTCTCTGGCGGGAAGGAAACGGAGACTCTCAAAGGCATTGAACCCCTTATCCTACGACACTAACCCCAGATCCAGCCGAAACTCATACGGGGGGAGTTTGGACTGTGAAAAGGGAGAAGTGCACGGAAATTTAGGGGAGTCCCAAAGGATCGGAGGTCTGGTCATGCACGGCACCACGCGGAGGACAGATTGCTGATTGTGCCGCTGGCTTTCGCAAGTGGGCGGGAGACAGAACCCTCCCAATTGTGCCACTTCTGACTCCACTAAGCCCCTGTTTTGGGCGAAACCCTGGAGACATAGACTCCTGTGGTCCTGGTGCGCAGGGAAGCTGGAAAGGCAGCGGTTAGAGGCGTTGCGGGTGCGCGCGCGCACAAGGACCGCTCCAGCCATTACCCAGTCACGTGAGACTCAGGGGCCGTGGAGGGTGGGGCCGACTGGAAGGCAAGGCGGTCCCTTAAGTCCTGAGACTCCACCCCTCCCAAGCTCAACCGAGGCTTCTGCGGCTTTGCCTCTGGCATCATAAAGCTGAATCCAACACAGAAGTTTCCCCAGCACAGTGAAAATGCCGAAACAAGGGAAGGGATCACAAACAAAAGAAATGGAGGAAAAAAAATGACTGCATATAGAGTTCAAAACCACGCTTGTAAGGTTTTTCAAGAATATGCTAGAAAAGATGGATAAATTTAGTGAGACCCAAGAGGAGATGAAAAAGGACCAACTAGAAATTAAACATACACTGACTGAAATAAAAAATATTATACAGAGTCCTAACAGCAGACTAGAGAAAGTCAAGGATCAAGTCAAAAATTTGAAATATAAAGAAGCAGAAAACATTCAACTGGAAAAGCAAGAAGAGAAAAGAATCCAAAAATGTGAAGATAATGTAAGGAGCCTCTGGGACAGCTTCAAGCGTACCAACATCAGAATTGTGGGGGTGCCAGAAGAAGAGAGAGAGCAAGATACTGAAAACCTATTTAAGGAAATAATGACTGAAAACTTCCCACATCTGGTAAAAGAAATAGACTTACAAGTCCAGGAAGCACACAGAACCCCAAATAAAAGGAATCCAAAGAGGACCACACCAAGACACATCATAATTAAAATACCAAGAGCAAAAGACAAAGAGAGAATATTAAAAGCAGCAAGAGAAAAACAGTTCATTACCTACAAGGGAGCACCCATACGACTGTCAGCTGAATTCTCAACAGAAACGATGCAGGCCAGATGGGAGTGGCAAGAAATATTCAATGTGATGAACAGCAAGAACCTACAACCAAGAATAATCTATCCAGCAAAGCTACCATTCAGAATTGAAAGGCAGATAAAGACCTTCACAGAGAAGAAAAAGCTAAAGGAGTTCATCAACTCTAAACCAGTATTACATGAAATGCTGAAAGGTACTCTTTTAGAAGAGGAAGAAGAAAAAGGTAAAAGACAAAAAATTATGAACAACAAATACATATCTATCAACAAGTGAATCTAAAAATTAAGTGAATTAAAAATTTGATCAACAGAATAAACTGGTGAATAACAGAAAGGGAGTAGACTGATAATTCTCAGGAGGACAAAAATCATAAAGCATCAAACAGACTGTGAAATTACAGCAGAAAGATTAAAGTTAGGTGAGGTAGATAAGTGATCAATCAAAGGACTTGTATGCATGCATATAAGCATAACCAATGATCACAGACACTGGGGGGTTGGGGTGTGCCTGGGAGGGAGGGGGGGCAATGGGGAGATATGTATAAAAAATTAATAAAAATTTTTTACAAAAATCACAAGAACATTTTCCAGTCTTTTATCAAATGATTCTGCAAAATGATATGTTTCCAAAACCTTTGTTTTACTTGCTAATAAATATCTACTATAGCTGTTTAGCTGTGGGTGATGGAGGAAAACAAATGTGTGTGTGTGTGTGTGTGTGTGTGTGTGTGTATTTTTAAACTTTTACTCTCATAAATTTTGTAAAAGTGAGGAGTCTCCATTTTTCTTTATTCAATAAATATGTTGCCCTAGTTGGTTTGCCTCAATGGGGAGAGTGTCAGCCTGCAGACTGAAAGGTCCCATGTTTGACTCTGGTCAAGGGGACATGCCCAAGTTGCAGGCTTGATCCTCAGTGGAGAGGCTTGAAGAAGGCAGTTGATCAATGATTCTCTCTCATCATTGATGTTTCTGTCTCTCACTCTCCCTTCCTCTCTGAAATCCATAAAAATATATTTTAAATAAAGAGATGTTTTCTTTTTGATTTAATTAAAGTATGTGTGCTATTATCGTGTGTGTGTGTGTGTGTGTGTGTGTGTGTGTGTGTGTGTAAAAGCAGGTCACAAGTAATATACTCTCATTATATACACTGAGGAAGCTATCCACCCCATAAGTGTTTGTGCCTATACCCTTCAGAGCTGGTTATCATTCATGGGTTGTTTGGATTTCTTGTACCCTGTAAGGCAGTAGAATTGTGTTCAATCTTCTGCATGCTTATATTTGTGTAAAGTAGCTCTGAAAATTTCTTAAGAAAAAAATTTGTAATTAATTAAATTATTAACTTATTAATTTTGAAATGGATTTTTTATCTTTGTGATAAATCTTTCTGCATTCTCCAGTGTGGCTAGCTCCTTAAAAAGTTTATATCGCCAAAACCGGTTTGGCTCAGTGGATAAAGTGTTGGCCTGCGGCCTGAAAGGTCCCAGGTTCAATTCTAGTCAAGGGCATGTACATTGGTTGCAGGCACATCCCCAGTAGGGGACGTGCAGGAGGTGGCTGATCGATGTCTCTCTCTCTCATCAATGTTTCTAACTTTCTATCCCTCTCCCTTCCTCTCTGTGAAAAATCAATAAAATATATTTTTTTAAAAAAAGTTTATATCAGGCGTCTTTGGGAGGGTTTTCTTTCACTAATCCAGATGCGATTGATGTGAGCTTCAGAGCCCACCTCCACCTGAAAACCTGTTTCAAATGGAGAAACCATGAGATCAACTTCACCCCACATGGTGATTCCAGAGCAGAACTGGGCAGAATGTTCGGGGGAAAGTGCATAAACGTGAAATATTCCCAGTTGGGCTTTTTACAGAATGGAAAGAGGAACTAAGATATAAAGATCCAGATATAAAGTTCCCCCTGATATAAAGGACAGCAGTAAACATGAAAGGAATGTTTCGCGACCCACAGGTTAAGAACCACTAGCAGGGACACCTGAGACCATCAGAAAAACACAGATATTTACATTATGATTCATAACAGTAGCAAAATTACAGTTATGAAGTAGCAACAAAAATAACTTTATGGTTGGAGATCACAACAACATGAGGAACTGTATTAAAGGGTAAGCGGCATTAGAAAGGTTGAGAACCACTGCTCCAGGGCAATAAATCCCAGTTTGCCTCATTATGAAGAGAGCAGAGGCTTCCTTCATACCCAGGTCTTATACCCTGAGTCATGATGGGACGTAATACATGAGCTAAACCCTAAGGCCTGTGGATTATCCTTTCAAGCTGATGATTTCAGAATGTGTGGCTGTGTCCTGAGGAAGAACAGACCTTGACTTAATGTCCGTTATCATACAGTGGTAATTGATAGAGACAGTGCTTCACACTGGTTTGTAATGAACCTGTCCTGGTGACCTTGGCCTGCACTTCTGAGTAAGCCACCATGCATATTCAGATGGCTTGCCAGCCACTCAGCAAGAATGAATTATGAATGATATACCAGTGAGGTGTTTCATCACCTGTTTACTTCCAGGGATCAGTTAACCTCCTTTAATTTACCAGAAAAACATTTTTTAAGCTACTGTCCTTAGAGTGGCTTCTTGTTTGCAGCAGTTATAAAGCAACACCTACTGAGGACTGGCTCTTTTGGAGAGCATTCTGGTTCTGTTACTAAAGTTAAATAGGAAGTGAGGCCTTTTCGGAATAGATAAGAAAGTTTTAATGCTCATGATTTCTTCCATTAGTACATTTCACTCCTCAAATAAGAACCACAAACAAAGTTAAAGATAAATTCTCATAATTTAAAATCAATACTGAAGCAAAACTATCCCAGCATATATGATACATCTCATCTCAAATTCAGACCAGAGCAAATGGGAGAATCCCACATGCATAATCATATAAGGGAAAGATTATCAGTGCAGGATTCAAACCCTAGTTCTTCATTCTTCATGTCCTTATCTATTAAATGAAGAAGCAAATGGCTTTCCCATTGTAGTGTTGAGTGAACAATAAGAAAAAATTAGAAAATGGTTTTATGGTGTTTGGTGCCAAGTAAGTAGGCATAAATATAATTTTGTTTTCTCTTCCTTAAAAGCTATTTACATTCAAATCCAATTTATTTCAAATCAACATATTGGTGCCATAGGGAATAGACAAACATCATTAAATAACAATAATAAAATAAGGTAAAATAAAACAAGCAATGTCTTTAAACTTTATATTCTCTTTATATAAGCTTTATATTTTTCTTTTTCCATTTTCATTTTCATATAAAAATACTGAAATAAATTCCATAAGTTCTAGTTTAATATATTCTACTTTCTAATCCTAATGTCATTTACCCCTGACAAAATTACAGTGGCTACAATTGCCTACCACAGAGTATGTCTACCTGGTTATTGAAGCTAGATGCATTTATTCACTTTTTTCCATTATTTATTTTTAGAGAGAGAGGGAGGGAGAGAGAAGAGAGAGAGAAAGGAGAAAGAGAGAAACATCTATTGGTTGCCTCCTGCACACAACCCAACCAAGGATCAAACCTGCAACCCAGACATGTCCCCTGAATAAGAATCAATCCATGACCTTGAATGCATGGGACAGCACTCCAACCAACTGTGCCACACAACCAGGGCACTCACTATTTTGGTAAACACTAAAGTTACATGTCACAGAAACTCACTCAAGCCAGTGTAAACAAAGTAGGAAATAGATTGGCTTCCTCAACTAAGAAGGCAGCAAATCTAACTTGGCATGCTACAGGGGATTTTCTCAGGAATCTTAGTCTTCTCCACCTTTAGGCTCAGTTTTCAATTTTCTTGACTTCCTTTTCAGGTGGCCCCATGGCGGGGGTTTCTCATTATACAGATAGCAAATACAGAGGGAAGAAATAATCTTTTTCCTAGAAATTATGTCAAAAGCCTTGGGAAGGTTGTACCTGGTCCAGTTAGATTATGTCCTCATCCTTGAATCAATCACTGTGGCCTCTAATAAAGGACTCTAATAAAACTAGCTACGGTTATATGGCAACTTCTGTGGCTAAAGGAAAAGAAGGCCAAACACATCAAACCCATCAAACAGATTTTTTTTTTTTTTACCAAAAAGATATTTGGTTACAGGAAAATTGTGAAAAAGAAAAACCAATGCATGATGAGTAGTCTACCACACTCCTCCCTTAAGCTGACCTGGTCCAAGCATTCATTCTTGCTTGGATACAACTGCTCAGGAACAGGGCACAACAGTCTTCTACTACCTTCATTCAGTACACTAGATTTTGCCTCCCAGGTACTCTTCTGCAACTTCCAGTTTCACAATCTGCCTTGAATTCTTCCTGGTTCCTAAATTCCCATACCCTTCACATGGCTGGCCTTGCAACTCTCTAATCAATGATTTGCATGAACTTTTGAGATGACTCTTGAACATGGCTGCTCTTAGTAGGCCACCTGATAATTGTCTCCTTTATGGCCATGATTTGTCCTGTCAGGCCTTATTTCTAAGAAACCCGTGTTCACTGCCCAAAATTGTTCTCCATCTTCTTTCTTTAAAACAAACAAACAAACGAACAAAAAACTTTACTGTTGAAAGTATTACATATGGCTTTCACCATAATATTGTTTGTGTTCATCGGTAATGTATACAAGTTCTTTTTTTAATCTCTTCCCCCCATCAACCCACTCTGCCTTCCCTCTGAGATTCAACAGTCTGTTCCATGATTCTATATCTCTGGATCTATTTTGCTCATTAGTTTGTTCTGTAAGGTTGCACATATGAGTGAGATCTTGTGATACTTGTCTTTCTCTGATTGGCTTATTTCACTTAGCATAATACTCTTAAGGTTCCCCCATGCTGTCTCAAAAGGTAAGATACCCCTTTTTACTGCTTTATAGTATTCCATGGTATAAATGATAGCTTTTTTTAAATCTACTCATCTTCTGATGGACCCGGGCTGTTTTCAGATCTTAGCTATTGTAAATTGTGCTGCTATGAACATAGGGGTGCATATATTCTTTCTGATGGTTGTTTCAGGTTCCTTAGGATATATTCCTGTAAATGGGATCACTGGGTCAAATGGAAGTTCCATGTTTAATTTTTTGAGGAAACTTCATACTGTTTTCCATAATGGCAGAACCAGTCTGCATGCCAATCAGCAGTGTACAAAGGCTCCCTTTTCTCCAAATCCTCCAAATACTTGTCAGTTGTTGTTATGTTAATGATAGCCATTCTGATAGGTGTTAGGTGATTTTCATTGCCATTTTAATACATTACTGACATCATGGATAAATCCTCTAGACAAAAAATCAGCAAATAAACAGCAATCCTAAATAACTCACTAGATCTTTGAGGATCAGTTAGTTTGAGCATTTTTTCATATGTCTCTTGGCATTCTTCATGTCCTCTTTGGGAAAGTGTCTAGGTAATTTTCTAAGTTCTATGAATTCCATATATATATCTTGGATATTAACAATATGTCACATGTATCATTGCCAAATATATTCTCCCATGCAGTGGGCTCTCTTGATATTTTGTTGATGGTTTCTTTTGCTGTGTAGAAGCTTTTTATTTTGTCAAGGTATCCAGTTTATTTTCTCCTTAGTTTCTATTGTCGTAGGAGATGTATTCATAAACATATGGCTATGAGAGATTTCTGAGATTTTGCTATCAATGGTTTCTTCTAGGATTTTCATGTTTTCAGGTCTTACATTTAAATCTTTTATCCATTTTGACTTTATTTTTCTGTATGGTGTGAGTTATGGTCTAGTTTCATTTTTTGCATGTATCTGTCCATGTTTTCCAACACCATTTTTTGACGATACTATCTTCGCTCCATTGTGTGCTCTTGCCTCCTTTGTCAAATATTAATTTAGTGTGATGGCTTGGATTGATTTCTAGGTTCTTTCTCTGTTTTGTTCAATTTATCTATATGCCTGATGGTGTGCCAGTACAAGGCTGTTTTGAGTACAGGGATTTTGTAGTACAACTTGTTATCTGGTGTTGTGATCCCTGCAACTCTGTTCTTCTTTGACAAAATTGTTGCAGCTTCCAATCAAAAGACATTAAATGACAGAATGGATAAGAAAACATGGCCCAGCAGAAACCAGTTTGGCTCAGTGAATAGAGCATCAGCCTGCAGACTGAAAGGTCCCAGGTTCGATTCTAGTAAAGGGCATGTACCTTGGTTGCGGGCACATCCCCAGTAGGGGGCATGCAGGAGGCAGCTGACCAATGTCTCTCTCTCATCAATATTTCTAACTCTCTATCTCTTTCTCTTCCTTTCTCTAAAAAAATCAATAAAATATATTTTAGAAAAAGAAAAAAGAAAACATGGCCCAGATAGATGCTATCTATGAGAGACCCATCTCAGAATAAGGGACTTACACAGACTGAAAGTGAAGCATGGAAAAATATCTTCCAGGCAAATATAAATGAAAAAAGAAAGCTAGGGTAGCAATATCTATATCTGAAAAAATAGACCTCAAAGTGAAGGCCATAACAAGAGATAAGAAAGGCCACTTCATAATACTAAAGGGATTGATAAAACAAGAAGATATAACTTTGGTAAACATATATGCACCCAATGTAGGAACAGCCAAATAGACTTAAAAAAACTCCTGGAAGATGTCAAGGGAGAGATCAACAACAATAAAATCACAGTAGGGGACTTTAATACACCACTGACATTATGGATAAATCCTCTAGACAAAAAGTCAGCAAATAAACAGCAATCCTAAATGACTCACTAGATCAGATGGACTTAATTGACATCTTCAGAACATTTCACCCCAAAGAGATGGAATATACATTCTTCTCAAGTGCACATGAGATATTTTCAAAGATAGAACACATATTGGGTCACAGGCAAAGTTTTTCAAAATTCAAAAAGATTAAAATTATATCAATCATCTTCTCAGACCACAATGGCATAATATTAGAAATAAACTACAACAAAAACAATTTTAAAAAATTCAAAAAATTGGAAGCTAAATAATAAACACTTGGAAGTTAAATAACATTAAACAATGATTGGGGAGAAACCAAGATGGCAGCATAACATATACAACTGTAGTGCTGCCTCTCAGAACCACACCAAAACTACAACTAAAAGCCAAAATGACTATCACCCAAAACCACGGGAAAGATGGCTGAGTAGAAGTTATACATCTAGAAGGAAAGGAAAAAAGCTCATTGAGACCATGTAAGAGGTGCAGAGCCATGGAAAAGCAAAGGTACAGAGTCACGCAACTCAGGCTGGTGATTGAGTGCACTGTTTTTTTTCAATTGTAAGGGAGATACAAACTCCTGCCTGCTCTGACCTCCAGTTTCCAAGGGGATTCTTGGGGAAAAAGACTCATATGGGGAGAAACTGGACTGTCTGGCATTGCGTCGGAAAGTGAGGGTGGTTTTCTTGCAGAGATGGGTGCAGGAATCATTGTTCACTGCATTGGGGCATGGGACATGGGGACACGGAAACGCAGAGATGCAGAAACACAGAGAGACAGAGATGAATGACTGGTTGCCATGCCCTAGTAATTCCAAAACCTTGCCCCACTGAATTTATAAATAAAGTCAAGCTGCAGGCAGTGGCTTTTGCATATGAATGGCCTGCCTTTTTTGCAGCTTAATTTAACAAACTGCAGCTAGGTAGGACAGTTCCAAAATTTCCAAACCCCAAACAAAGAGGAGAAATCTTCAGATATCACTGTAGTTCCTACTGGGTGGCCTCAGAAAGTAGCTGACTTGCACCTCATTGAAGATTCAGGAGCTGGTGTACCTAGTGGTCAATGTAAGAAGGCACCAGATTTCAACTCACCACATCTATAAGCAACACACTCAAGAGGCAGACTCAGTGAGACCAAAGCCCTACTGAAGCAAGTCCTGCCCCATAAGGATGTCTCCAGAACATCAGTTCTTCCATTCTAGACAGAGCTGATCCTCTGTCTATAATTGACGGAAGGTCAATTCCCCTCAGTGTACTAACAGCAAACAAGGCTTAACTACAACAAGACTGTGCACACAGCCCACAAAGGGGTGCAATAAGGTGTCCACCTCAGGTAAATGGGGAGGCTGAGCCCCTGGGCCATAAAGGACAACTAGCACACAAAGCCACTCTACAAACACAGGGAAGCAGCCAAAATGCAGAGACAAAGAAACATGTCATGAATGAAAGAAATGGAGGAAAGCAAACTACTGGACATAGAGTTCAAAACCCCAGTTATAGGTTTACTCAAGAATCTTCTAGACACTGCCAAGAAACTTAGTGAGACCTCTGAGGAACTTAGTGAGACCTTCAAGGGTCTTAATAAGGATGCCAAAAAAATGGGAAAGGATCAGTCAGAAATTAAGCATACACTCTCTTAAATAAAGAATAATATACAGAAATGTAACAGTAGACTAGAGGACCCCAAGAATCAAACCAAAGATCTGATATATGAGGAAGCAAAAAACACACAAACAGAAAACAAAAAGAAAAAAAGGATCAAATATATGAAGATAGTGTAAGGAGGCTTTGGGACAACTTCAAGTGGACCAACATCCAAATCATGGGGATGCCAGAAGAAGAGAGAGAACAAATTATTGAAAACCTATTTGAAGAAATAATGACAGAAAACTTTCCCTACCTAGTGAAAGTCCAGGAAGGGCAGAGAACCTCAAACAAAAGGAATCAAAAGAGGGCCACACCAAGACACATCATAATTAAAATGCCAACGGCAAAAGACAAAGAGGGAATCTTGAAAACAGCAAGAGAAAAACAGTTAGTTACCTACAAGGGAATACCCATATGACTGTCAGCTAATTTCTCAACAGAAACTATGCAGGCCAGAAAGGAGGGGCAAGAAGTATTCAAAGTGATGAACAGTGAGAACCTACAACTAAGATACTCTACTCAGCAAAGCTATCATTTAGAATTGAAGGTCAGATAAAAAGCTTCACAGACAAGAAAGAGCTAAAGGAGGATTATATGGAATGCTGAAGGGCATACTTTAAGAAGAGGAAGAAGAAGAAGAAAAAGATAAAAATTGTGAAAAAAACGTGACAACCAATACATATCTATCAAAAAGTAAATCTAAAAATTAAGTCAATAAAAATTCTGATGAATAGAATAAACTGGTGAATATAATAGAATCAGGGGCATAGAAAGGGAGTGGACTGACAATTCTTGGAGGAGAGTGGTGTGAGGGGTGCAGGAAGAGATTGGACAAAAATACTACATCTATAGATGAGGACAGTGGTGGGAGTAAGAGCATGGGGTAGAGGGGGAAAATCAAGTGGAGGGGAGCTATGGGGGGGAAAGAGGAACACATATAATAATCTGAATACTAAAGATTTATTTTAAAAATAAATAAATAAACAACGTAAGCAGGAAAAAACCCCACAATGGTTGGATTACCAAAGAGTTCAAAGAAGAAATTAAAAACATACTGAAAATGGATGAAAATGAAAACACAGCAATCCAAAATCCTTGGGACACAGTGAAATCATTCTTAGAGGGGTGTTTATAGCTCTACAAGCCTGCCTCTCTCTCTTTCTCTCATGTATATACATATATATATACAGGCCTCTCTCTCTCATATATATATATAATTAATAAATTATCTGACTCTACAACTTAAAGAATTAAAAAGAGAGCCACAAGAAAATTTCAGAATGAGCAGAAGGAAGGAGATAGTAAAGATAAGAGCAGAACAACTGACAGAGGGACAAAAAAGAAAAAAGAATACAAAAGGTCAATGAAACCAAGAGCTGGTTCTTTGAAAGGATAAAGTTTACTGATGAATCTCTAGCCAGGCTCACCAAGAAGCAAAGAGAGAGGACAGACCCTACAGACACTACAGAAGTAGAGAAGATTGTAAAAAATACTATAAACATCTCTGTTCCAACCAACCTAGAAAAGAAATGGACATAATCCTAGAAAAATACAATCTTGCAAAACTCAATAAGGAAAAATATAAAAGTCTCAATAGGCTGATAACTATGGAGTAAATTGAAGCAGTCACCAAAAAGCTTTCAACAAACAAAAGACGTAGGCCAAATGGCTTCACAGGGGAGATTTACCAAACATTCAAAGAAGAGCTAAAACCAATCCTCATATTCAAGAGGAAGAAACACTTCCAAGCTCATTCTATGAATCCAGCATTACCTTACTACCAAAACCAGATAAAGACAACACAATGAAAGAGAATTATAAGCCAAAATCCCTCATGAACATAGATGCCAAAATCCTTAACAAAAAATTCTAGAAAATCAGATCCAGCATTATATCAGAAAGATCATACAGCATGACTAACTAATATTCAACATGGGGAAGCAAGAATGGTATAATATCCACAAATCAATAAACATGGAGGGAAAAAATGGCAGCAGAATAGATGGATATGTCCCTGAGCAGACAGAGAGAACAGCTGAGGGTTGCTTGGGAGTATTTCTTGCCGAGTTAAGGGACAGTTATCCTACAGGAGAAAGTGGGGGACTGCTGGACGGCACTCCCCTGACTGGGCAGGCCACTGCTGCGGGGTTTTTTCTCCTGAAGCCACCAGCTCAGACACGGAGACCACGCCATCTTGAAGGGGAAAGTGGATGTTTATGGAAGCCTGAAAAGCTACAGCAATGGCACCCACCAAACAGCTGCAAGCCCCAGAACACCATTCCCTAATTGGCTCAAACACTCGGATTCAGACAAGCTCTACAGGACACACAGAAAAGTCAGATTTTGCCTGGGATAAGGTGAAGTCTTTGTTCTCACAGAACAGAAAGGCACGCACTGTGGGAGCTGGAGGACCGGGGGAATTCTGCAACTAGAGAAATCTGTGGCTGTTAGGCCTGGCATGATCCATGAATGTGAAGGGACTCTTCTTAGCTGCTACCAGAGGGGATCTCTAGAAAGCAACACATTTTGATCTGATGAAGAAGGACAGCCTGGGAGTGATTAAAGTGTGCTGGCTGCTTGGAAAGGAGCTGGGAAGGGGGTCTGCATAAACTTGTGCTCTTTCCTCTTCAGATCCTTGCTTCTAATTACTAAGCCCAATACATAGGATCACCCAGTTGGGGACACCTTGGGAGACTGCAGGGGAAAGATGTTTTTCTGGAACCTGAGGATCAGAGCAGGGAGTGACCTTCGGAGAACCAGTTCTGAGGCAGCCCACTCCCACAAACCAGTATTGAATGCCATAAGGAAAGCAGGATCTAAGCACAGGCTAGAGAGAACTTATAGTCTCAGAAGTCAATCTTGAAACACTGCCACCCAAGGGCTGACTCACCAATTGACTCTTGTGTAATCACAAAATAATAAAGAGATTAAGACACACTGCCTACTTAAAAACCAGGACTGGCTTACAACACTGAGCACCAGTGGAATGCAGGGAACTTTAATACTGTCCCCATTAGAAAACAGGCATGCCAAATAGAACATTGGAAGAAGTGAATGCCCTTCGCTACAGCATATTCTATTATTTTTTATTTTTTATTTCTTTAATTTTTATTTTTTTAATTTTTTAATTTTTAATTTTTTCATATTTGATTTAAGAAACTAATTTATTTCTTCTTTTTTCCCAAATTGATTTTACCTTTCTAATCATTACATTTTTATTTTCAATCAGTATTATTATTATTACTTCTTACATTTTGACAAAAAGTGTCATTTTATTTTCTCTTTATTTTACTTTGGGATTAGAATTCTACATTCTACTTTCATTTTTCCTTTAGCATCATTTTACTCTATCTCAACTCTACCTTTAAGCCATCACTCTCCTCATAACATTTCCCCTTTTGTTGTCTTGTTTCTCTTTCCCTTTTCCTACTTTAGATTTTCCCTATTATTTCTTTTTACCACATGTTAAAATTTCACCCCACTTATATATGTAATTTTCAATCCCCTGCTCCAAGTCCATACACACCTTTCTCTTTTCTGTCTTCACTATGCAAAAAATTGTTTCTCTCTCTGTCCTTTTTTGATGTTTGCTGGAACGTTGATTATATTGATTTTTTATACATGTTTGTGTGATATTTTTGCTTATCCTCCTTGTTTTATTTTATTTTTGTTTGTTTTTTACATCTCTTTACCCTCGCCTAGCTTGGTATTTTTTGTTATTTGTAGTTTGCATTAATCTCCACATACTTGTTGCTGGCATTTGTTGGGACTAGTAGATGTACTATTGGAGTTTTCTCCCCATATACATAATTTGTTCACCTTCTTTTTTTTTATTCTCTTTCTTTTCTCTCTCATTTTTTTTCTTCTTCTTTTTCTCTTTTTCTTTTTTTTCCATTATCCCAATTTAATTGTGACACTCCTTTATTTTCTTTCTTCTTTTCTCTCTTCTTTTCCTCCTATCCCCTAATTTGTCTCTCTGGTGGTCACCTTTACTTGGAACTATTAATATCATGAATGCATTTGGGTTCAGTGCCTTGTGCATTGTACCTGGTTGTGTTGTATTTTGTGCCTTTAAATCAAAATAGGAGAGAGAGAACTACATAACCAGACACCCAGAGAAAAGAAACGAGGGGCAGACAAAGAAACAGCCCGCATATGAAAGAAAAGCAGGCATAACCAGAAAAGGAAGTAAACAAAATGGAGAAAAGCAATCTGCCAGAGAATGAATTCAGAATGAATAGTCATAAGGTGGCTGAAAAGAATGGAAGACAGATTTGACAATATGGGTAAGATCCAAGAAAAATGAAGAAGAACCAAGAAGAAATGAAGAAGAAGCAACGCTGCTATAAAGAACTCAATAGAAAGCATCAAAAGTAGACTACAAGAAGCAGAGGACCACATAAATGGGCTAAAAGACAAGGTAGGAAAAATACTCAAGTAGAGCAGATTCTAGAAAAATGAATTAAAAAGCAGGAAGAGAGCCTAAGGGAAATTTGGGATAACACAAAATAAAACATCTGAAAAATAGGGGTTCCAGAAGGAGAGGAAACTGAGCAAAGAATAGAAAACTTGTTTGAAGAAATAATGACATAAAACTTCCCTGATAAAGGGAAGAAAAAACCCACACAAATCCAAGAAGCTCACAGAGTCCCAAACAAAATGAACCTCAAAAACCACCTCAAGGCACATTATAACAAATTGGCAAACACCAACGACAAAGTAAGAATCTTAAAAGTGGCCAGAGAGAAACAGAAAGTTACCTACAAAGAACCCCAATCAGACTAGAAACTAATTTCTCAATAGAAATTCATCAGGCCAGAAGGAAATGGAATGAAATATACAAAGTCATCTAAAGGAAGGATCTGAATCCAAGAACACTGTACCCAGCAAAGCTTTCAATCAAAATTGAACATGAAATCAGGAGCTGCACATACAAAAAAGGACTAAGGGAATTTATTGCCACCAACCATCAATGCAAGAAATTCTAAAGGGTTGCTGTAAAAAAAAAGAAATAGAAAGTGAAGACAGAAAAAGGGGGTAAAGAATAAAAATGGCTACAAATAAGTACTTACCAATAATAACATTAAATAAAATGGGTTAAATGCTCCAATCAAAAGACATAGGTTAATGAAATGAGTAAGAAAACATATCCCATATATCTACTGTCTACAAGAAACCCAACTCAGAAAAAAAGATGCATACAGAATGAGGGTGAAGGGATGGAAAAGATTTTTCAGCCAAATTAAAATGAAAAAAAAATGCTGACAAATTAGATCTCAAAATGAAGGACATAACAAGATATAAGAAAGGCCACTTCTTACTACTAAAGGAGAATCCAACAAGAAAAAATAACTATGTTAAACATATACAGACCCAATACAGGAACACCCAAATAGATAAAAAAAAATCCTGGAAGATATCGAGGGAGAGATTGGCAGCAATACAATCATAGTAGGAGACTTTAATATCCCACTATCAACCATTGCATAAATCCTCTAAACAAAAAAATCAGCAAAGAAATATCCATTCGAAATGACTCACTAGTCTAGATGGAATTAATTGGCATCTTAAGAATATTTCATCCCAAAACCATAGAGTATGCATTCTTCTCAAGTGCACATGGGTCATTTTCAAAGGTAGATCACATGTTGGGTCATAGGCAAAGTCTCTTCAAATTCAAGAAGAAAGAAATCATACCAAGCATCTTCTCAGATCACAATGACATAAAACTGGAAATCAACTACAATAAAAACAATACAAAGAAATCAAACATATGGAGACTAAACAGCATGGTATTAAAAAATGACTGAGTAACCAGAGAGACCAAGGAAGAAATAAAAAACATCATGGCAACAAATGACAATGAAAAGAAAGCAATCCAAATTCTATGGGACACAGTGAAAGCAGTCTTGAGAGGGAAATTCATACCTCTTCAAATCTACTGCAAAAAACAAGAAACAATGGTAATGCATTAGCTAACCCTACAACTCAAAGAGCTAGAAATAAAGCAACAAGAAAATCCCAGAGTAAGCAGAAGGAAGGAAATAATAAAGATCAGAGCAGAGATAAATGACATAGAGACCAAAGAAATAATTCAAATGATCAACACAACCAAGAGCTGGTTCTTTGTAAGGATAAACAAGATTGATGAACCTCTAGCTAGGCTAACCAAGAAGCAAAGAGAGAGTAATCAAATAAACAAAATCAGAAATGAAACAGGAGAAATAACAATAGGATTGTTAAAAAATACTATGAACAACTCTATTACAACAAACAGGACAAACTGGAGGAAATGGACATATTCCTAGAAAAATACAACCTTCTAAAACTCAATCAGGAAGAATCTAAACAGCACAATAGTCCAATAACTATGGCAGAAATTGAAGCAGTCATCAAAAAGCTTCCAGCAAACAAAAGCCCAGAGCCAGACAGATACACAGGAGAATTTTACCAAACATTCAATGAAGAATTAAAACCTATCATCCTCAGACTATTCCATAAAATTCAAGAAGGAACACTTCCAAGCACTTTCTATAAAGTCAACATCACCCTAATATCAAAACCAGATAAAGACAACACAATGAAAGATAATTACAGGCCAATATCCCTCATGAACATAGATGCCAAAATCCTCAACAAAATTCTAGCATATGAGATCCAGCAGTACATCAGAGAGATCATACACCATGACCAAGTAGGATTCATCCCAGGAATGCAAGTATGGTACAATATCCGCAAATCAATAAACAAGATACATAACATAAACAAATTGAGAGATAAAAATCATAGAGTCATATCAATTGATGCAGAAAAAGCATTTGACAAAATCTAACACCCTTCCTTGATAAACACTATCAACAAGGTGGCAATAGAAGGATCATACCTCAACATCATAAAACCAAATATGATAAACCCACAGCTAACATCATACTCAATGGGCAAAACCTAAAACCATTTTCCCTAAGAACTGGGATGCCCACTCTCACCACTCCTGTTCGACATAGTACTGGAAGTATTATCCATTGCAATTAGACAACAAGAAGAAATAAAAGGCATCCAAATTGGAAAAGAAGAAGTAAATCTGTCATTATTTGCAGATGACATGATATTGTACATAAAGAACCTGAAAGACTCCATCAAAAAGACAATATACTTAATAAATGAATTTGGTAATGTTGCAGCATACAAAATTAATGCCATTAAATCTGACATTTTTATACACTAATAGTGAAATTACAGAAAGAGAGACTAAAAAAGCAATTCCATTTGCAATCGCATCAAAAAAATTAAGATACATAAGAATAAACTTAACGAAGGAGGTAAAGGACCTCTACCTGGAAAACTATAGGAAACTGAAAAAAGAGATGGAGGAAGATGTAAACAGATTGAAGAGCATACCATGTTCATGGATTGGGTGAATCTACATCATTAAAATGTCCATACTACCCAAAGAAATCTAGAGATTCAATGCATTTTCCATTAAAATACCAACGGCGTATTTCACAGACCTAGAAAGAACTCTCCAAAGATTCATCTGGAATAAAAAAAAATACCCTGAATAGCCACAGCAATCCTGAGAAAGAAGAATAAAGTAGGTGGGATCTCAATACCAGATTTCAAAGCCTCTGTTCTCAAAAGAGCCTGGTACTGGCACAAGAACAGACATATAGACCAAGGGAATAGCATAGAGAATCCAGATATCAAGCCAAACCACTATGCTCAATTAATATTTGACCAAGGAGGCGTGAACATACAATGAAGTTAAGACAGTCTCTTCAATAAATGGTGTTGGGAAAATTGGACAGATACATGTAAAAAAATGAAACTAGACCACCAACTTACATTATAAACAAAAATAAACTCAAAACGGATACAGAACTTATACATAAGACAGGAAACCATAAAAATACTAGAGGAATCCACAGGCAACAAAATCTCAGACATATGCCAAAGGAATTTCTTCACTGATACTGCTCCAAGGGCAATAGAAGCTAAAGAGAAAATAAAAAATATGGGATTACATCAAAATAAAAAACTTTTGCACAGCAAAAGAAACCATCAACAAAACAACAAGAAAGATCATTGTATGAGAGAATATACTTGAAAATGTTTTCACTGATGAAGGTTTATTCTCCAACATTTACAGGGAACTCATACAACTTAACATAAGGAAGATAAACAACCCAATTTAAAAAATATATGTATATGGGCAATGGACCTAAATAGAATCTTTTTGAAAGAGGACATAAGGAAGGCCAAGAGACATATAAAAACATTGTCAAAGTCACTAATCATCTGAGAGATGCAAATCAAAATGACAATGAGGTACCACCTCACACCTGTTAGAATGACTATCATCAACAAAAAAGAGAGGATGCAGAGAAAAAAAGGAACACTGTGCACTGCTGGTGGGAATGCAGACTGCTGTAGCCACTGTGGAGAAAAGTATGGAGTTTACTCAAAAAACTAAAAATGGAACTCCCATTTGACCCAGTAATCCCACTCCTAGGAATATATCCTAAGAAACTAGAAACACCGATCAAAAAGGATATATGCACCCCTATGTCCATAGCAGCACAATTTACAATACCTAAGATCTGGAAACAGCTTAGGTGCCTCTCAGCAGATGACTGGATCAGGAAACTCTGGTACATCTTCATAGTATTTTATTATGTAGATGTAATACATAATAAAAAATACTATGTTGCCATAAAAAAATTAGGAATTCTTACCATTTGCAGCAAACTGGATGGAACTGGAGAGCATTATGCTAAGTGAAATAAGCCAATCAATGAAAGAAAAATATCACATGATCTCATTCATTTATGGATAATGAAGAACATTATAAACTGATGAACCAAAAGAAAGATACAGAGACAGTAAAGCATCAAACAGACTGTCAAATTACAGTGGGAAGGTTAGGGAGAAGTGGGATAGTTAAGATATCAACCGAAGGACTTGTATGCATGCACATAAACATAACCAATGGACACAAGACAAGCTGGGGTTAGTGCATGCATGGGAGTGGGAGGAGGCAATGGAACGATATGTACACATGTAATAAAACATTGATAAAAAAATTTTAAAATTAAAATAATTAATTAATTAATAAACATGATATATCACATAAACAGAGAGATAAAAATCACTTAGTTATATCAATTGATGTAGAAAAAGTATTTGACAAAAATCAAATACCTTTTCTTATTTAAAAAGTCTCATCAATGTGGGCATAGAGAGATCATACCTCAACATAACAAAAGCATTATATGATAAACCTACAGCCAACATCATACTCAATGAGAAAACAAAAAAAAATTCACCTAAGAACAGGAATGAGACATGCATGCCCACTTTCACCACTCCTGTTTGACATATTATGGAAGTGCCATAGCAATTAGACAGCAAGAAGAAATCAATTGTATCCAAATTGCAAAAGAAGATGTTAAACTGTCCTTATTTGCAGATGACATGATACTGTACATAGAAAACCCTAAAGACTCCATCAAAAATTATTAGACTTAATAAACAAATTTGGCAATGTTGCAGGATACAAAATTAATGCCCAGAAATCTATGACATTTTTATATACCAAAAATGAACTCACAGAAAGAGAAATGAAAAACAATCATATTTATCATTGCACCAAAAAATTTAAGATACCTTGGAATATACTTAACTAAGGAGGTAAAAAAAACCTGTACTCAGAAAACTACAGGACACTGAAAAAAGAGATAGAAGAACACATAAACGGATGGAAGAACATACTGTGTTCATGAATTATAGAATCAACACCATTAAAATGTCCATACTACCCAAAGCAATTCCTCTTGGTTGAGAGGAATCCACAGGCAGCAAAATCTCAGACATATGCCAAAGCAATATCTTCACCAATACAATTTCTAGAGCAATGGAAAGTAAAGAGAAAATAAACAAATGGGACTACATCAAAATAAAAAGTTTCTGCACAGCAAAAGAAACCATCAACAAAACAACAAGAAAGAAGAACATATTTGCCAATGTTATCACTGATAAGGGTTTATTCTCCAACATTTACAGGGAACTCATACAACTTAACAAAAAGAAGATAACCCAATTAAAAAAATGGGCAATGAAACTAAATAGATACTTTCCAAAAGAGGACATAAGGAAGGCCAAGAGACATATAAAAACATTGTCAAAGTCACTAATCATCTGAGAGATGCAAATCAAAACGACAATGAGGTACCACCTCACACCTGTCAGAATAACTATCATCAACAAAAAAGAGAGGATGCAAAGAAAAAAAGAAACATTCTGCACTGCTGGTGGGAATGCAGACTGTTGAAGCCACTGTGGAGAACAGTATGGAGTTTCCTCAAAACACCTAAAAATGGAACTCTCATTTGACCCAGTGATGCTACTTCTAGGAATATATCCCAAGAAACTAGAAAGGATATATACACCCCTATGTTCATAGCAGCACAATTTACAATAGCTAAGATTTGGAAACAGTCTAAATGCCCATCAGCAGATGAGTGGATTAGAATTCTGTGGTACATCTACACAATGGAATACTATGCTGCTATGAAAAGGAAGCAACAGCATGGATGGATTTGAAGAGCATTATGCTAAGCTAAATAAGTCATTTGGATAAAAATAAATATCACATGATCTCACTCATTTGTGGAATATAATAAACAACATAAACTGATGAACAAAACAGATCCAGAGACAGAGAAGCATTGATCAGACCATCAAACCTCGAAAGGAAGGCAGGTGAGTGGGGGGAGGCGTTTGGGAGAGAGATTAACCAAAGGACTTTTATGCATGCATATAAGCCTAACCAATGGACACAGACAACAGGGGATGAGGGCATGAGCGGGCAGGGAGGCAATGGGGGTATAAAGACACATAAGTAATACCTTAATCAATAAAAAAATAAAAAAGTTGTCAGTGCCAATTAAATTAACACAGGGGTTATTCAGCATTCTAAAGAGTCAAAACTTGCTGAGTATTTGAATGCTGAGGAAACTCTTTGTGGACACAGTAGAATCAAATCACCAACAAGGATTGTCAGATAATCACCATTCAGATAGGCTAGAGAAGAAGCCTGCATTCCAGACCAGGGATTTATTTCCAGAATCAAAGCATAATGCTAGGGATAGAAAGCATATTTTCTTACTTGAGCAAGCATATTCAGGATTAAGGAAGTGACAGCCTTTGTAACTCATATTATATGCCAAAGTCCACTGAAGCAATAAAGATGTTTGCAGAGATTATTAATTTGAGAAATTATTATTCTTTCCCTTTTACATGTATTAGGACTAAGGAAGACATAAAGAACAGAATTTCTGAGTCCAATGATTTTTATCACAAAGACCAGCAGTAGAGCAGTTTCCTAATAGAGATCTAGAAGAGTATGGAAAGAAATTTATATGATTTCCCAGGTATTTTCCATGTCTAGACAGTGAACAGAGATGAATATCTTTAGTTTTACTGCATGTACCAAAAATTTCCTTTTAAAATGTCTGTTTAGATGGCCAGAGTGGGTGTTCCTAGGAGTGACATTCAAAGTATGACTCAAACAATAGGAAACTAAAATGAATTAATCTATTTTTTGAGTTTTGTTTTTTATAAGAAAACTGTTTGTCCCATTGGTATCATGACTTTTCAAAAAGGGGAAAAGAAGAAAAGAAACTGAAAAGGAAAAGAGGTTATCTGATTCTGTTGCCTGAGCAGAAAGCCTACTGTCATATGCTGTTTCTTAAAATTCAACTTTGTCTGAATTTCCCAATGACATTAGCATAGTTCTATTTTCTATTTCTTAGCCCTCACTTTAGTTTAATTGAATTCTAGTGTGAAAAAGCCTTCAAGAATTCAGCTAGTCCAACCTTCTGCTCCAGAAGCCATGATGGAGCCCATTGGGTGTTTTCCAGTGAGTAAATAACCTCATTCTAAGCCAGAAAGTGCTCTGTAGTTATTTTGAAAATGTAAGACTATCATAAATCAGTAAGAGAAGGAACATGTTGGTACAGAGGGACAGATCCACGCCCAGGAATGGGAATTCAATACCACTTTTTCAGAGAAGAATAAATATTATGTAACATGTTGGCTTATTTTAGCTAAAAATTAAAAAAAAAAAATAAAAAGAAGGAATTAACCCAAAGAAGAGCAAAATGGTATTAGTGTGAGGTAAATTTAAGCCTGGGGGAATACTGTGTTACTGCTGCATCGTTGGCAGAGGATTCTGACTACTATTTTTTTTCTTTCAATTACAGTCTACTTTCAATATTATTTTGTGTTGGTTTCAGGTGTACAGCTTAGAGATTAAAAATCATATAATTTATATAGTATTCCTTTCAATATTTCTAGTACTCAACTGGCATCATACATAGTTATAGCAGTATTTTCTATGTTTTACTGGATACTCTTACATTTAAGTTTTAATTTAAGAGCTTTAACAAGCTACTTTCTTAGGTGTTTTGCTTGGGGAAGCATCAGCACATCTGATGAAATGCACTTAGAAATGTCTACATCTTGAAAACATTTCCTTCATTTAAAGTGTCTATGACTTTAAACTTTAAAATATGCATGTTTAACATGGGCATGTTAATTAACATTAGCACTTTACAAAATGGCCTTCTAGCACTGAAGATCCTGAATGGTACATGACTGATTCAAAGCATCAAATTTCAAGTCAAAACTCTTGAATAAATATTGGGTCAAGTAGTTGTTTATTAAATTAAAGCCAATCAGTGATTATCCATTTATGTAGTGTGAGCTGAATTTTTTTAAGTTTTTAAATTGTGTGTTTTCATAGAAATGGTTAACAAACAGTCATATAAAAATAACAATATGATCATTCTAACTTGGAAAACATTGTGTTACAATACTGCAAAATTATGGGAATTTGTGTGGTAAATTAGGCTTTTACTCTACAAATCCTCTTCCTAATCTCAGAGCCCATGGATCTATAATCTCTGGACTAGAGCTGTATTTCTCAATCCCATACTATAAATATTTTTCTGGATAATTTTTTTTTAGCAGCACCTCTGGCATTTACTCGCTAGATGCCATTAACCACCAAAACACTCAACAGGGACAATGAAATGTCTCCAGATGCTGCCAAATGTCCCCTGAAGGGTAAAATTGCCCATTGGTTGAGAAACATTAAACTAGAGAGAAGATTTTTTAATGTATATTTTTAAATGATAGCTTTTACCCCTCCCAGTTCCAATTCAGTAAAGCTCATAAGCATGTCATCCAACAAGGGAGCAAAATCTGTTGGTCTAAGATAATAACCAATAAAAGTTCATTGGAATTAAGAACAATTAAATTTTTTATTCCAAATAGTTAATGATATTGTGATGCTTTCTAGAGTTCTTTTGATATTTACTGTTTTTATTTATTTTTTTAAATATATTTTATTGATTTTTTTACAGAGAGGAAAAAAGAGGGATAGAGAACCAGAAACTTCTATGAGAGAGAGACATCGATAAGCCACCTCCTGCACGCCCCCTACTGGGGATGTGCCCACAACCAAGATACATGCCCTTGACTGGAATCGAACCTGGGACCTTTCATTCCCCAGGCCGATGCTCTATCCACTGAGCCAAACCAGTTTCGGCAATATTTACTGTTTTTATTAAGTTTACGCATAACTCTTCTAAGAATAAAAACCATTAAGTTGCTTAAATTTTATCAGTTAGTTCTGACCCACCCTTAAGTTTTCATTTTGAAAGACCTATTTAGAACCTATGAATCGTATTTTGTTTTATTGTACAAGTACCTATGTATTACTTTAGCCATTTTAAGATAGACAATTTAATTGTAAAAATTATGTGGAAGAACCTCCATCTCCAGCAACAATTTAAGATCACTGAGAAGTAATATAGAAAGATTTTGGATTTTTTTTTTTCTGGTAGAGCCAGCTGCCATCCTTTGTCACCTTTCACATGGCAACATTTACCACAATAAAAGTCCTGGAATACAGTTAGTGCTACACTTTGGTGATTAACAATAAGGTCTAAGTGTAGTCAAGACAGCTATGACTTGTGTTGAAATTAATGCTGCTTGAGTCATCAGCATAGATTTCTAGGAGGGATTTTAAACCAGTTTGTTTCCTATTGTTCATAGAGAAGGAAAAAGGGGGAGAACAGAGATGACTATTCCTGCCAGGATCCTAAACACTGTTATCCACATTCCACTAGAATCCAGCCTCATAGTCTTGAGAGGCAGTTCTTCTTCAGAGGTCAGGCATATCTCTTGTATTTCTTAACTGAAAATCTTTCCCAAAGTACCTCAGATAATAGTATTATTTTTAAAATAAAGGTGACCACAAAGAAGTTTCTGGATGATATATACTGAAATGACACATAGAAAAGTACATGACCTTATTTCCAAAGGTATACTTAAATGACTTAATTTTATTATTATATGACTTTATTTTGTTATTATACTAGAGGCCCAGTGCACAACATTCATGCAAGGGGGAGGGGTTCCTCTCAGCCTGGCCTGCACCTTCTTGCAGTCCTGGACCTCTAGGAAGTTGCCCGCCTAAGCCAGCAGATAGACATCCCCTGAGGGATCCTTAGCACTGTCACAGAGGCAGGAAAGACTCCCACCATTGCCGCTGCACTCACCAGCTATGAGCCCAGCTTCTGGCTGAGCAGTGCTCCCCCTGTGGGAACACACTGACCACCAGGGGGAAACTCCTGCATGGAGCGTCTACTGCCTGGTGGTCAGGGTGCATCATATTGACCAGTTATTCTGCCATTTGGTCAATTTGCATACTAGCCTTTTATTATATAGGATGATATTAAGAAATTCTCAAATACAAATGCAATATAAAAATACAATCACACTCCATTATCTTAATTCCTCTAATATTAAAATTTTGTGAGAGAACAAAAGAAAATGTATTTTAAACTAGGATAGTAACATCATTCTAGAAACGAAAGAATTAAAGAAGTAAAGAAGTATATAATAGCACAACTATTTTATACTTAGCTCATGAATGACATTATACCCTTAGTAATTTTTTTGTTTTACTTATTTATTTATTTATTTATTTACTTATTTATTTATTTATTTTGGGGGATTTTTTTTTTTTACTTTTTTATTTATTTATTTTCCCTATTGCCCTCCCCAACCCCCAGTACATGCCCTCATCTGTCTCCCCTCCCCAGCCTCCCCTATTGCCCTGTATCCACTGGCTATGGCTACACACATACATACAAGTCCTTCGGTTGATCTCCTACAGGCCCCTCCCCTGCCTTCCCACTGTAGCGCAACAGTCTGTTCATTGCTCCTTTTCCTCTGCATCTGCTTCCTCCCCACCCCCTGTTTCTTGTCTTTAAAATCATCTTGCCCCTGTAGGCTACAAATAAACCCACAAGAGCAAAAGAAAAATGTTTGAGTCCCAATTTCAGTGTCTGATAGCTTTGAGTCCCAGTTTCAATGTCAAACAGTTCCTTATGTGTACATGTCATCAATGGTATCTGGATAGTGGACAAATGGTGGCAATGCCGGTCCGACCCTCTCTGGTTTGGTCCTAGGCATCCTGTAGGGATGCACAGCTGCTAACTGCTTGCATGGCAAGACGTCATATGCGTCTTCCATCTTTGGACTGTTTCTCCTCTTGACTTTGTGGTTGGCACAGACCTGTCAGTTCCTCTCTGTTGCAGGAGTCCACTTGTCTTGGAGTTGTTTTCTGAAAGTATATAAACATTTTCTTGACCAAGAGTTAATAAAGGAATCTTTTCTATAAAATTGACTTGGGGTCCTTTTTATTTTTGCCTACCTGCCTTTTCTTGAGCTTATTTTGACACCATGTGTGTTTTTCATGGGTATCTTGCTGTTAGCATTACAAATGGAAATTAATTTTCTAAAGTGAAAATTTTCTAATGTAATTTACTTACCAGATATTTTTCCTTACATGATATTATTCTACTTCCCCCGCTATTTTTTTCATTAATGGAGAATTTGGTAAAACTTTTAATGCAATCTTGATAACTTAAATTTTAATTTTTTGCACACAAATATGCATGTTTTATGTTCATTACATATTAAGCAACTTTACCATGAGATGAGCTGTCAATAGAAATTTTAATTAATACTTTAGAAACAGGTTTTGTCCAGTACAATTAAATTTTCTTGGGTGTTCGCTTATTTCAGTTCGCCAATTTAAAGTAATCTGAAAGCTTGATAACTCTTTTACGTCAAATTTAATACTCTATCAGCAATCTTAGATTATCCTGTATATATCAGTGGAAATATTTATTTGAATTGAGTAGGTACTGAGCATTCCTAGTGCTAGGTTAAGTTTAGATATAGGGCAGCTGCTGTCGGCATGTTTCTGTCTGTTACCTGGGTCCTGATCTGAGCTGGGCCACGTCTCTATCTGTTACCTGGGTCCCAATCTGTGCTGAGCATGGGAAGCGAGGTGTCCATGGGGGCAGGAGACCTACCTCAGAAGGGGTGAAGGTTCAGACCCCTGCAAGGTTGGTAGGGGGGTGAGGGTCTGTGCCCTAACTCTATTGACCCCCAAGTTCTCTCCTGATAGCCACTCTGCGACTGTGCTTGTCTTAGGTTGTTCCTTCCCTGAGGAATCTTACCCGTCTCTGGCTAACCAGTCATCCTCTGGGGCAAAGCAGGGTGTTGTGAGGTTCAGTTCTGTCTCCAGGGTAGCCTATGCCCCCATGGCCTCCACGCCCAGCATCTGCCTTGGGGATCTTCTCACCTACTAGTGGGGACCCCAGCACTGGCCACTTATCTCAGGTAATTCAGGTTCCTTCTCCAGGGAGGGCCCAGCTCACATCATTTGGTGAGAGACAAATCCATTATACCAGCCACCTCGAGGCTTCAACCTCAGCGTGAATAGAGAGCTCAGGCTACAGCTGAGGGCCCTTAGTTTGTGAGAAGAGGGTCCCTCTTGGCAAAAGAGGAAAGAGGGCCAGTATAGAATGCTCAAGTGCCTTCCCAGTGCCTTAATTCCTTCTGAAAGGGATTAAATCTTTTCATGTCCTCTTCTTAAATTGCTGCTAAACATTCAAATAATTAGTTTGTAAGTTCGTTTGGGATAGTTGTATAATATGCTGTTGTGAAATATCAGAAATTAAATGATATTTTAGGATAATATTATGTAAGGATATTCCTTGCTCTCGGCCATGGCAATTCAATTTTAAACGGGCTGTGAATTTCTTTTTGTAACTTTATATAAACTTTTTCAGCGTGGCAAAAACACAGATTACTTTCCTTAGCTCAAGAGGCCAAATATATTGACTTTCAATTACAATCCTTGCAACATTTAAAGGAAACTTCTCCTTATTTCCTTCCAAAATGATTTTCATGTTACAGTTTCATTTAAAAATCTTTGTCTCATGAAGCAATTTCTCTTAAGGTTATGGAGACCACTGTATGAATTCCCTCTCATGCTCCACCCTCCCTGTTGTCTGTTCCCAATGATTATGCTCATATGTACGTATGAAGGTCCCTCTGTTGATTTCTCCCCCTTATTCCCACCAACCTCCACCTTCCCCGAGGTTTGTTGTTTTGATGGACATGTCTCGTTCTTTGGATCTGATTTGATCATCAGGCTAAGTCATTCATTATATTCCACAAATGAGTGAGATAATGTGATATTTGTCTTTCTCTGCCTGGCTTATTTCACTAAGCATAATGCTTTCCATCTCCATCCATGTTGTTGCAAATGGTAGGAGCTCCTTTTTTACCTCAACGTAGTATTCCATTGTGTAGATGTACCACAGTTTTTTAATCCAATCATCTGATGATGGGCACAGGCTGTTTCCAAATCTTAGCTATGGTGAATTGTGCTGCTATGAACATAGGAGTGCATATATCCCTTCTGATTGGAGTTTCTAGTTTCTTTTTTGATCTACAATTTACTTATTTATTTTTTTATTTTATTTCTTTTTAATTTTTTATTGTGTTACATGTATACATATCTTCCCATTGCACCCCCCCAACCCTCCCAGGCATACTCCAACCCTCCAGTGTCTTGTGTTCATTGGTTATGCTTATATGCATGCATACAAGTCCTTTGGTTAATCTACCCACCTCTCTTTCATCTTCCTGCTGTAATTTGACAGTCTGTTTGATGCTTTTATTCATCAGTTTATAATGTTTTTTATTATCCACAAATAAGTGATATCTATCTATCCTTTTGTTCATCAGTTTATAATGTTCTTTATTATCCACAAATGAGTGATATCATGTGGTGTTTCTTCTTCATTGACTGGCTTATTTCACTTAGCATAAGACTCTCTGATTCCATCCAGGTTGCTGCAAATGGGAAGAATTCCTTTTTTTTAATGGCAGCATAGAATTCCATTGTGTATATGTACCATAATTTTCTGATCCACTCATCTGCTGATGGGCTGTTTCCAAACTGTAGCTATTGTAAATTATGCTGCTATGAACATCTAGTTTCTTGGGGTATATTCCTATAAGTGGGATCACTGGGTCAAATGGGAGTTCCATTTTTAGTTTTTTGAGAAAACTCCATACTATTCTCCACAGTGGTTGCACCAATCTACATTCCCATCAGCAGTGCACGAGGGTTCCTTTTTCTCCGCATCCTTGCCAACACTTGTCATTTGTTCATTTGTTGATGATAGCCATTCTGACAGGTATGAGATGGTACCACATTGTTGTTTTGATTTGCGTCTCTCTGATGATTATTGACTTTGAGCAGGTTTTCATATGTCTCTTGGCCTTCCTTCTGTCCTCTTGTGAGAAGTGCCTATTTAGATCAGTTGCTCATTTTTTGATTGGGTTGTTTATCTTCTTTTTGTGAAATTTATGAGTTCCCTGTAAATTTTGGAGATTACATCTTTCTCATTGATATCATTGGCAAATATCTTCTCCCATGCAGTGGGTTTTCTTGTTGTTTTGTTGATGGTTTCTTTTGCTGTGCAAAAGCTCTTTATTTTGAAGTAGTCCCATTTGTTTATTTTTTCTTTAGTTTCCATTGCCCAAGGAGCTGTATCGGTGAAGAAGTTCCTTCTGCATATGTCAGAAATTTCTCTGCCTGTGGATTCCGCTAGTATTTTTATGGATTCCCGTCTTATGTTTAGGTCCTTTATCCATTTTTTTAAAATATATTTTATTGATTTTTTACAGAGAGGACGGGGGAGGCATAGAGAGTTAGAAATATCGATAAGAGAGAGAAATTGATCAGCCGCCTCCTGCACGCCCACTACTGGAGATGTTCCCGCAACCAGAATACATGCCTTGACCAGAATCGAACCTGGGATCTTTCAGTCTGCAGGCAGATGCTCTATCCACTGAGCCAAACTGGTTTCAGCCCTTTATCCATTTAGAGTTTATTTTTGTGTATGGTGTAAGTTGGTGGTCTAGTTTCATTTTTTTTTTCATGTTTCTGTCCAATTTTCCCAACACCATTTGAGGAAGAGACTGTCTTGACTCCATTGTATGTTCATGCCTCCTTTGTCAAATATTAATTGACCATAGTGGTTTGGATCAATTTCTGGGTTCTCTATCCTATTGCATTGATCTATGTGTCTGTTCTTGTACCAGTACCAGGCAGTTTTGAGAACAGTGGCTTGGTAATACAGCTTGAAATTTGACATTGAGATTCCACCTACTTTGTTCTTCTTTCTAGGAATTACTGCAGCTATTCGGGGTCTTTTTTTATTCCAGATGAATTTTTGGAGAGTTCCTTCTAGGTCTCTGAAGTATGTCTTTGGTATTTACATGCGGATTGCATTCAATTTATAAATTGCTTTGGATAGAATGAACATTTTGATGATATTGATTCTCCCAATCCATGAACATGGTATGCTCTTCCATCTGTCTTCCTCTATCTCTCTTTTTTTTAGTGTTGTGTAGTTTTCTGCATATAGGTCTTTTACCTCCTTAGTTAAGTTCATTCCTAAGTATCTTAATTTTTTGGTGCGATGGTAAATGGAATTGCTGTTTAGTCTCTTTTCCTACAAGTTCATTATAGGTATATAGAAATGCCATAGATTTCTTGGTGTTAATTTTGTATCCTGCTACATTGCTGAATTCATTTATTATGTCTAATAATTTTTGATGGAGTCTTTAGGGTTTTCTATGTACAGTATCATGTCAAATGCAAATAAGAACATTTTACTTCTTTTCCTATTTGGATACATTTTGTTTCTTTTTCTTGTCTGATAGCATTGGCTAATACTTCCAGCACTACGTTAAATAGGAGTGGTGAGAGTGGGCATCCCTGTCTTGTTCCTGTTCTTAGGGGAAATGGTTTTAGTTTTTGCCCATTGAGTATGATGTTGGCTGTGCATTTGTCATATATGGCTTTTATTATGTGGAGATATGATCCTTCTATTCTCACCTTGCTGAGAGTTTTTATCAAGAAAGGGTGTTGGATTTTGTCAAATGCTTTTTCTGCATCAATTGATATGACTATGTGATTTTTATCTCTAAATTTGTTTATGTGATGTATCACGTTTATTGATTTGTGGGTATTGTACCATCCTTGCATCCCTAGGATAAATCCTACTTGATCATGATGTATGATCTTTCTGACGTACCGCTGGATTCGATTTGCTAGAATTTTGTTGAGGATTTTGGCATTATGTTCATGAGGAATATTGGTCTGTAATTCTCTTTCATTGTGTTATCTTTATCGGGTTTTGGTATTAGGGTGATGCTGGCTTCATTAAAGGTGTTTGGAAGTCTTCCTTCCTCTTGAATTTTCTGGAATAGTCTGAAAAGAATGGGCTTTATTTCTTCTATGAAAGTTTGGTAAAATTCCACTGTGAAGCTGTCTGGCCCTGGACTTTTGTTTGCGGGAAGCATTTTGATGACTGTTTCAATTTCTTCCATAGTTATTAGAGTGTTGAGATTTTTAGAATCTTCCTGTATGAGTTTTGGAAGGTTGTTTTTTTCTAGGAATCTATCCATTTCCTCCAAGTTGTTAAATTTATTAGAATAGAGCTGTTCATAATACTTTTTAACAATCCTTTGTGTTTCTGTGGGGTCTGTAGTATTTCCCCTCTGTCATTTCTGATTTTGTTTACTTGGGTCCTCTCTCTTTGCTTCTTGTGGAGCCTGGCTAGAGGTTTATCAATCTTGTTTATTCTTTTGAAGAATCAGCTCTAGGTTTTGTTGATTTTTTGTATTTTTTTTGTCTCTATGTCATTCATTTCTGCTCTGACCTTTTTATTTCCTTCCTTCTGCTCACAGTGGGCTTTTCTTGTTGCTCTCTTTCTAGTTCTTTGAGTTGTTGAGTTAGGTGATTCATTACCATTTTTTTCTGTTTGTTTTTTTTTGAGGTAGTCCTGTGGAGTTATAAACTTCCCTCTCAGCAATGCTTTCATTGTGTCCCATAGCATTTACATTGTTGGGTTTTTATTGTCATTAGCCTACAGAATATTTTTAATTTCTTCTTTGATCTCATTTATAACCCAATCATTGTTTAGTAACATACTATTCAACTTCCAAGTGTTTGAATTTTTAGGAATGTTTTTATTGGAGTTTATTTCTAATCTTATGGCATTGTGGTCTGAGAAAATGCTTGATATGATTTCAATATTTTGGATTTTGGGGAGACTTTGCTTGTGACCCAATATGTGGTTTATTTTTTAGAATGTCCCATGTGCACTTGAGAAGAATGTATATTCTGTAGCTTTGTGGTGAAATGCTCTGAAGATATCAATTAGGTCCATCTGATCTAGTGAGTTACATAGAATTGCTGTTTCTTTACTGATTTTTTGTCTAGGGTTATCCAGAGATGTCAGTGGTATATTAAAATCCCCAACTATGATTGTATCATTGTTGATCTCTCCCTTGATATCCCCCAGCAGTTTTTTTTATGTATTTAGGGGCTCCTATTTTAGGTGCATATATGTTTACCAGAGTTATATCTTTTTGATGAATTGCTCCTTTTAGTATTATGTATTGGCCTTCCTTATCTCTTGTTATAGCCTTTACTTTGAGGTCTATTTTATCAGGTATAAGTATTGCTACCCCACCTTTTTTCTCATTTCTATTTTCCTGAAAAATGTTTTTCCATCCCTTCACTCAGTCTGTGTGAATCCTTTTCTCTGAGGTGGGTCTCTGGTAGACACCAAATGTATGGGTCTTGTTTTCTTAACCATTTTGCTACCCTATTTCTTTTGATTTGTGCATTTAACCCATTTACATTTAATGATATTATTGACAAGTTCATGCTTGTTGTCATATTTTTCCTTAGTGTTTATGTTTTTTTCTTGCCTTTCTTTCTTCTTTTTCACAGCAGTCCTTTTAGCATTTCTTGCATTGTTCGCTTGGTAGTGATAAACTCTCTTAGCCCTTTCTTGTCTGTAAAGCTCCTGATTCCACCTTCAATTTTGAATGATAGCATTGCTGGGTATAATATTCTTGGGTTCAGACTCTTGTTTTGCATCATTTTATATATTTCATTCCATTCCCATCTGGCCTGGTGTGTTTCTGTTGAGAAATCAGTTGATATTCTAATAGAAGATCCCTTTTAGGTAACTTTCTGTCTCTCTCTTACAGCCTTTAAAATTATTCCTTTGTCGTTAGTGTTCGCCAATTTAATTATAATGTGTCTTGGTGTCAGTTTTTTGGGGTTCAGTTTGTTTGCGACTCTGTGTACTTCTAGGACTTTCTTATTTTTTTTCTTGCCAATATCAGAGAAATTTTCTGTCATTATTTTTTCAACAAGAAGAAAGCCTAAGGGAGCTTTGGGACAGCACAAAATAAATGTTGTAGATTTATGATGCTAAGAATAATCTGCAAATGACTTCATGAAATGAAAAATTATGCCACATAGGTACTGGACTTATCAGGTCATCATTTCGTAAGGTGTATGAATGTCTAATCACTATGCTATACACCTTAAACTAACATAATACTGTATGCCAACTATAATTAAAAAATAAATTTAAGGGGAGAGTCCAAGATGGCGGCATAGGTAAACACCTATACTGCTGCCTCGCACAACAATTTCAAAACTACAACTAAAAGACAGAACGGACATCATCCAGAACCACAGGAAAGCTGGCTGAGTGGAAGTTCGACAACTAGAGGGAAAGAGAGGGGCTCACAGAGACCCAGAGGAGCTGCAAAAAGCTGAGGTACGGAGACGAGCGCGCTGAGAGAGCGGGTGCCCGAGTACCTGGCTGGCTTTCTCTGGCGGGAGGGAAACGGAGACTCCCAACGGCATTGAACCCCTTCTCTTAGGACACTAAACCCCAGATCCAGCCGAAACTCATACGGGGGGAGTTTGGACTGTGAAAAGGGAGAAGTGCACGGAAATTTAGGGGAGTTGCAAAGGATCGGAGGTCTGGTCGCGCACGGCACCACGCGGAGGACAGATTGCTGATTGTGCCGCTGGCTTTCGCGAGTGGGCGGGAGACAGACCCTCCGATCTGTGCCACTTCTGAGTCCACTGGGCCCCTGTTTTGGGCGAAACCCTGGGGACCTAGACTCGTGTGGTCCTGGTTCGCAGGGGAGCCGGAAAGGCAGCGGTCAGAGGCGCTGCGGGTGCGCGCGCACAAGCATCGCTCCAGCCATTACCCAGTCACGTGAGACTCAGGGGCCGTGGAGGGCGGGGCCGACTGGAAGGCAAGGCGGTCCCTTAAGCCCTGAGACTCCACCCTCCCAAGCTCAGCAGAGGCTGCTGCGGCTGAATCCAGCACAGAAGTTTCCCCGGCACAGTGAAAATGCCGAGACAAGGGAAGGGATTACAAGCAAAAGAAATGGAGGAAAAAAAAACGACTGGATATAGAGTTCAAAACCACGCTTATAAGGTTTTGCAAGAATATGCTAGAAAAGATGGATAAATTTAGTGAGACCCAAGAGAAGATAATAAATACACTGACTGAAATGAATACTATTACGCAGAGTACTAACAGCAGACTAGAGAAAGGCAAGGATCAAGTCAAAAATTTGAAATATAAAGAAGCAGAAAACATTCAACTGGAAAAGCAAGAAGAGAAAAGAATCCAAAAATGTGAACATAATGTAAGGAGCCTCTGGGACAGCTTCAAGCGTACCAACATCAGAATTGTGGGGGTGCCAGAAGAAGAGAGAGAGCAAGATACTGAAAACCTGTTTAAAGAAATAATGACTGAAAACTTTCCACATGTGGTAAAAGAAATAGACTTACAAGTCGAGGAAGCACACAGAACCCCAAAGAAAAGGAACCCAAAGAGGACTACACCAAGACACATCATAATTAAAATGCCAAGAGCAAAAGAGAAAGAGAGAATATTAAAAGCAGCAAGAGAAAAACAGTTTATTACCTACAAGGGAGCACCCATACGACTGTCAGCTGATTTCTCAACAGAAACGATGCAGGCCAGACGGGAGTGGCAAGAAATATTCAACGTGATGAACAACAAGAACCTACAACCAAGAATAATCTATCCAGCAAAGCTAACATTCAGAATTGAAGGGCAGATAAAGACCTTCACAGAGAAGAAAAAGCTAAAGGAGTTCATCAACTCCAAACCAGTATTATATGAAATGCTGAAAGGTACCCTTTTAGAAGAGGAAGAACAAAAAGGTAAAAGACAAAAAATTATGAACAACAAATACACATCTGTCAACAAGTGAATCTAAAAATTAAGTGAATTAAAAATCTGATCAACAGAATAAACTGGTGAATATAATAGAATCAGGAGCACAGAAAGGGAGTAGACTGATAATTCTCAGGAGGGCAAAAATCATAAAGCATCAAACAGACTGTGAAATTATAGCAGAAAGATTAAAGTTAGGTGAGGTAAATAAGTGATCAATCAAAGGACTTGTATGCATGCTTATAAACATAACCAATGATCACAGACACTGGGGGGTTGGGGTATGCCTGGGAGGGAGGGGGGGCAATGGGGAGATATGTATAAAAAATTAATAAAAATTAATTTAAAAAAAAATCATACCTTAAAATAAATAAATAAATAAATAAATTTAAAAAGAAATGAACAAATCAGTGTATTAATAATAATTCTTAAAACAGTTATGAAAGTTAATAAAATTATTATTTTATCTATTTGAAGTGCTAAATGGATATTGTACTCAAATATCTATATATCTATATTACATTTACGCATGACAAACTGGTAGAAAACTTACTGTTTCAAAATATCTGTATGTAAACTATTTTCCTTTTATGTACTTGTCTCTACTAAAGTAAGTTTCTTTGTTTTCACTGAAGCTGAATAAAGTCAACATTCAATCTAAAAAAAGTCTGCTAGTGGTGAAATCTAAAGCTAAAGAAAGGTTCAAGGATGCAAGAAATAAGAGAAGAAGTCTGATTTGGAATTAAAGTAGCACTGGAAGTTTCTTTAGTTGGTAGAGATTAAGTAAAACTTTTATTCAAATAAAAAAAATGACTCCTTTCCTGGCACACAATTTCACAAGGCACTCTTTAAATGTAATTCCCATTATAGTGTGTTATATATTTTACAAGTAAGAAACAAAAGTTTTTGTTAGTTTACATGTGCCTAATACTTAGTGAAAAGAAGGGCACTCTGTTGGTTGACCTAAGATTATAGTCTGAAAAGTCTAAAGGTTTCCACAAGTAAAAACCAGATCACATAAATAGGGAACTACCAGAATGGCATTCAATTTCTTAAGAACAGTGCAGCAAGTAGGAGACAATGAAACAAATCATTTAAAATACTGAGGAAATTTAAAGTTTTATACCTAGCCAACCATAAATAGAGAATAAGTATAATAAATATGTTTTTAAACAGAGACATAAAAGAAAACTAGAGGAACACAAGAACCAAGTAAAAGATTTTAAATACAAAGAAGCAGAAAACACTCAATTGGAAAAGAAAAAAGAATCCAAAAATGTGAAGATATTGTAAGGAGCCCCTAGGACAACTTCAAACATACCAACATCAGAATTATGGGGGTGCCAGAGAAGAGAGAAAGCAAGACACTGAAAATCTATTTGAAGAAATAATGACTGAAAACTTCCCCTACCTGGTGAAAGAAATAGACTTACAAGTCCAGGAAGTGCATAGAACCCCAAACAAAAGGAATCTGAAGAGGACCACACCAAGACACATCATAATTAAAATACCAAGGCAAAAGACCAAGAGAGAATCTTGAAATCAGCAAAAGAAAAACAGTTAATTACCTACAAGAGAGTATCTATATGACTGTGAGCTGATTTCTCAACAGAAACTATGCAGGCCAGATGGAGTGGCAACAAGTATTCAAAGGGATGAATAGCAAGAACCTACAACCAAGATTAATCTACCCAGCAAAGCTATCATTCAGAGAGAATCCAAGATGGCGGCATAGGTAAACACTTACACTGCTGCATTGCATAACAATTTCAAAACTAAAACTAAAAGACAGAACGAATATTATCCAGAACCACAGGAAAGCTGCTGACTGATAATTCTACAACTAAAAGGAAAGAGAGGGGTTCACAAAGACCCAGAGGAGCTGCAAAAAGCTGAGGTACGGAGACGTGTGCAGAGAAAGCAGGTGCTGGAGAACTTGGCCTGCTTTCTCTGGCTGGAGGGAGATGGAGACTCTCAATGGCATTGAACCCTTACCCTACGACACTAAACTCCAGATCCATCCAAAACTCATATGGGGGAAGTTTGGACTGTGAAAAGGGAGAAGTGCACAGAAATATAGGGGAGTCGCAAAAGATCAGAAGTCTAGTGGCGTGCATGGCACTACACACAGAGGACCGACTGCTGATTGTGCTGCTGGCGTTCACGAATGGGTGGGAGACAGACCCTCCCAACTGCGTCACTTCTAACTCCACTAAACCCCAGTTTCAGGCGAAACCCTGGGGACCCAGAGTCATATGGTCCCGGAGTGCAGGGGAGCTGTAAAGGCAGCAGTCTAGAGGCAATGCAAGAGCGTGCACATGCACGTGCACAGGGACCAATCCAGCGATTACCAGGTCATGTGAGACTCAGGGGCCATGGAGGGCGGGGCCGACTGGAAGGAAAGCCGGTCCCTTAAGCCCTAAGAATCCACCCATCCCAAGCTCAACAGAGAGGCTTCTGCAGTTTTGCAAGTCTGGTATCATAAGGCTGAATCCAACACAGAAGTTCTCCCAGCATAGTGAAAATGCCTAGACAAGGGAAGGGAACACAAACAAAAGAAATGGAGAAAAACAAACAACTGGATATAGAGTTCAAAACCACAGTTATAAGGTTTTTCAAGAATATCCTAGAAAAGTTGGGTAAAGTTAGTGAGACCCAGGAGGAGATGGAAAAGAAGTAACTGGCGATGAAAAAGAACCAACCAGAGATGGAAAAGGACCAACTAGAAATTAACCATACACTGACTGAAATAAAAAAATATTATACAGAGACCTAACAGCAGACTACAGGAAGGCAAGAATCAAGTCAAAAATTTGAAATATAAAGAATCAGAAAACACTCACCTGGAAAAGCAAGAAGAAAAAAGAATCCAAAAAATGAAGATAATGTAAGGACCCTTGGGACAGCTTCAAGTGTACCAACATCAGAAGTGTGGGGGTGCCAGAGGAAGAGAGAGAGCAAGATACTGAAAACCTATTTAAAGAAATAATGACTGAAAACTTCCCCCATCTGGTAAAAGAAATAGACTTACAAGTCCAGGAAGCACACAGAACCCCATATAAAAGGAATCCAAAGAGGACCACACCAAGACACATCATAATTAAAATACCAAGAGCAAAAGACAAAGAGAGAATATTAAAAGCAGCAAGAGAAAAAGAGTTAATTACCTACAAGGGAGCACCCATACGAATGTCAGCTGATTTCTCAACAGAAACGATGCAGGCCAGACATGAGTGGCAAGAAATATTCAATGTGATGAATAGCAAGAACCTACAACCAAGATTACTCTACCCAGCAAAGCTATCATTCAGAATTGAAGGGCAGATAAAGAGCTTCACAGATAAGAAAAAGCTAAAGGAGTTCATCAACTCCAAACCAGTATTATATGAAATGCTGAAAGGTACTCTTTTAGAAGAGGAAGAAGAAAAAGGTAAAAGATAAAAAATTATGAACAACAAATACGTATCTATCAAGAAGTGAATCTAAAAATTAAGTGAATTAAAAATTTGATCAACAGAATAAACTGGTGAATATAATAGTATCAGGAGCACAGAAAGGGAGTGGACTGATAATTCTCAGGGGGAAAGGGGTAAGGGGTGTACAGGGAGAGACTGGACAAAAATTATACACCTATGGATGAGGTCAATGGGAGGGAGGTAAGGTTAGAGGGAAGTGTGGGAGCCGGGTGGAGGGGAGCTATGGAGGGGAAAAAAAGAGAAAGAAATGTAATAATCTGAATAATAAAGATTTAATTAAATATTAATGGGAAAATATCCATTGTGAGGATTAACAAAAAAATTTTTCGTGCCCTAGCTGGTTTTTGCTCAGTGGTTATAGCATCAGCCTTTGGACTAAATGAATGGTCCCAAGTTCCATTCTGATTACGGGCACATGGTTGGGTTTCTGGGCTCAATTCCCAGTAAGGGGCATGCGGGAGGCAGGTAATCAATGATTCTCTCTCATCAATGTTTCTATCTCTCCCCTCTCTCTTCTCTAAAATCAACAAAAACACATTAAAAAAAAGTTATCATTCAGAATTGAAGCGCAGATAAAGAGCTTTACAGATAAGAAAAAAATAAAGGAATTTGTCACCACCAAACCAGTATTATACGAAATGCTGAAAGGTACTCTTTAAGAAGAGGAGGAAGAAGAAAAAGATAAAGATAAAAATTATGAACAACAAATGCATATCTATCAACAAGTGAATCTAAAATCAAGTGAATTAAAAATCTGATGAACAGAATAAATTGGTGAATATAATAGAATCAGGGGCATAGAAAGGGAGTGGACTAACAATTCTCAGGGGAAGAGGGCAAGGCAGTGCAGGAGGAAACTGGACAAAAATCATACACCTATAGATGAGGACAATGGCGGGGGGGAGAGTAAGGGCAGAGGGAGGTATGGGAGTCGGGTGGGTGTTGGGTGGGTGCTATGTGGGAAAAAAACAAGGAACAATTGTAATAATCTGAACAATAAAGATTTATTAAATAAATAAGAAAGCACAAGGATTATTGCACCAGTTCGTTTGGCTCAGTGTCGGCCTGTGAACTGAAGGGTCCTGAATTAAATTCCTGTCACGGGCACATGTCTGGATTGCGTGCTCAATCCCTGGTACCTAGCATGCAGGAGGCAGCCAATTAATGATTCTCTCTCATTGTTAATGTTTCTATCTCTCTATTTCTTTCCCTTAGTATCTGAAATCAATAAAAGTATATTTAAAGAAGGCATATGGATGATAAAAGACAAACTTTGTTTAATTTAATTAACTGTTGACCATGACTAGATTTCATCAATGTAGACTTTCCTGCTATATCTACTGGCATTTCATTCAGCTATTCTTGGTTATATAACATTTGTATTATGGGAAATTGAAGCAATTTTTACAATACTTTTTAATGTCTCCCCTCATAAAGAAAGTACAGTTTTCTGAGGAGATAATTCTCTCTTGTTGCCATCTTCTGTTGCCTGCCTTTTTCCTAGACCCTTAGCCTGATCAAGAATCTCTCAACTCTTGCATCACAACAGCCATTTGTTCATGTGTCCCCACTTGTTCCTTTGTTCATTGTCCAGTATCTTATGTGTTTTTTTCAGAATTTGGGGGTGGAGTTTGATAGAAGGGATGCCAGCATGCTATACTAAAGACCTTTGGAAAATTAACTCAGATTAGATATATACATTAAACTAAAGCGGATTTAAACAGTCTTGAATGGGAAATTGTTTATTTTTGTAATCAACACTTGACTTGTAATTGATAGGAGACATATTTAAGGAAAGTTTATTTTTTTATTCCAATAAAACTATGCATTTTTGTTTTGCACAGGACTCTCTCTTAACCCTGAAATAGCTCTGAAACTAGATGGGCCAACCAAAACATACAAGTAAACTTGTGAAGCACTTAAATTTGTAAGAAAAAATCTTGTTTTAAAAAGTATGAGTTCCATTTCTTCCTCTCTCTCTCTCTCTCTCTCTCTCTCTCTCTCTCTCTCTCTCTCTCTCTCTCTCTCTGTGTGTGTGTGTGTGTTTCTTCTTTATTTTGTCTTTCATTAGGATGATTTTGTCTGTCTAATGCATTTGAGAAAAACCCTGGCTTTGGTACAGGCATAGAGAGAGAATTTATTCTCCAGTTAAAGTCTAAGATCCTTTAGGATGTAAAACCAGAGTATTTTCAAAATTAGTGAAAGTATTGTGAAAGTATTTATGTGTCTATTTCTTCACTGATACTGCTCCAAGGGCAAGGGAAGCTAAAGAGAAAATAAACAAATGGAACAAATGGGACTACATCAAAATAAAAAACCTTTTGCCCATCAAGAAACTATCAACAATAAGAAAGCCCATTGTATGGGAGAACCTATTTGCAAATGTTATCACTGATAAAGGTTTAATCTCTAACATCTACAGGCAACTTATACAACTTAATAAAAGGAAGATAAATGATCCAATAAAAAATGGATACGTTTTCTATTCTTTGCTTTTCTTCCACTCCTTCTGCTTTCCCAATTAAGCATATGTTTTTTAAGTCTTTTTTCCAGTTGTTGCTGTGTTTGTGTGTTTTTTCCTACCTTGTCTTCTAATTCAGCCTCTTCTAGTCTACTGTTTAGGCCTTCCATTGTGTTCCTTATTGCAGCTATTTCATTCTTCATCTCCTCTTGGTTTCATTTCATGTTGGTGGCATTCTCATTCAGCTCCTTATAGTTCTCATTGATTTGTGTGATATTGTCATTGAGTTGTGTGTATTTGTCTTCCATCCGTTTAAACATCCTTAAAACCATTACTCTGAATTCTTTCTCTGAAAGGCTGCTGGCTTCAATTTCATCTAACTCCCTTTCTGGTGATTCCTCTTTTTCTTTCTTTTGGGAATTGTTTTTATGTCTTCCCATGTTTTCCTGTAATATTTTAATGTAGATCCAATTGCTTTACTACCCAAGTTATTTTGGGGGGATAGTATTCTCTCAGTTCTCCTGTGTTTGTTAATTTATTATAGTTTCCTACTTGAGCTATTTGGGTTTTCTCGATGTAGATCTACGAGCTTGAGCAGCACAACTGTGGTGTCTAGAAGTCAGTAGCCATGGAGAGGAGTGTCCCTATTTTTTCTGTTTTGCACCCTTAATGGAGATCACTCGTGCCCAGTGGGGATACACAATGGCACCAAGAACTTCCATGTCTGGTGATGTGTTTCAGGAGCCTACACCCTGAGAGGCGTGATTGTGAAGTCCAGAGGTAAAAAAAAAACACACCAGCAGGGGCTCCCAGTGGCTCCCAGGCCCTGTTTAGGGAGTGGACCTCCAGACACATGCTGCTGAAAACCCACCCTGGGTGGCGGCTAGAGGGCACACTGCAAACGCTGGTGACCAGGGAGCTCCACAAACCAGATAGGAGGGCACGCCACAGACAACACGACCAGAATACACAAACACAGGGCTTAGAGCACCACAGAGGCGACCCTGACACGCAAACACAGCGACTAGGGTGCTTCGCAGACTGGCAGGAAGGCACCGCGCTGCAGAGTGGGGAACCATGGTTCACAAAAAACACATTGACCCATGAGTTCTGCAGGTGGAGACTAATGTGTAGCCGCAGCTGAAACCATGGCACAGCCGAAACCACAGTGCGCACACACTTGGTGACCCATACACACTCGGTGATGGGGAGTTCTCAAGCTAGGACCAGTGTGTGGCCACAGCCACAGCCACGCTGATGTCGCTGGGGAGGGGGAGGTTGCACTCACTGCTTTGGAGGCGAAGGTTCCAGGGTCCGGGGGTCTGCAGGGTCCACGGGTCTGCAGTACTCTGGCTGGAGTGGCTCTTGGGTCACAGGGCAGCTCCAATGCCTGTCTGGTTGGCGGTGTTGATGAGTTCCCAAAGCAAGGCTGTTATTCCCTTCAAGATGGCGTGGGCTCCGCGCCCCAGTCCCACAGTCCAGGGAGTGAAAGCTGCGATGGCAGTCTCTCCTTGTCCAGGAGAGCCTGGACTGCCAGCCCCCACTGCTCCTGTGAGATTCAACTGTCCCTCACTCAATCACACCCCACCACACCCCCACATACACTCTCCTTTTATCCCCTCACTCACTTCCCCTTCCTCACCTCCGTCCTATCAGCCTCCATACTGGAGTGTTTTTTTCTACCCTTAGTAATTGTTGAATAGCAAATTCATAAGTTTGTCATTATTAATGGTTTATTTTCCAAAAAGCCTAAGCATTTTTCCAGTTCTGCTGCAATCACTGATACTTCTTTTTTCCTTTGCCAAAAGAATTTCCTTTATCTGTTCTGATTTGGATTGTGTTTTCTTGATCCTGTGACTTTCTCTAGGATTACTTTTCATTTTAGGGGGAAGACATTTTCCAGCATTCTGTGAGAAATGGTAATTGGCAGGTCAATTCTTTTTTGAGAACTTCCATGTGTCTCTATATTTTTTATTTCAGTCAGTATATGTTTAATTTCTAGTTGGTCCTCTTTTATCTCCTCTTGGGTATCACTAAGTTTATCCATCTTTTCTAGAAAATTCTTGAAAAACCTTATAACCGTGGTTTTAAACTCTATATCCAGTTCATTTGTTTTCCTTCATTTCTTTTGTTTGTTATCTGTTCCTTTGTCTCCATATTTTTGCTGCTATCCTGAGTTAGTAGAGTAGCTTTGTGTGCTAGGTGTCCTATATGGCCCAGTAGCTCCACCTCCCCAGGTACCTGAAGTAGGCTATCTAGGTGCACCCCTTTGCGGACTGTGTATACAGCCTTGTTGTAGTTAAGTCTTGATTGTTGTTGGTATCACTGGGGGGAATTGACCTCCAAGCTAATTGGTTTTGAGGATCAGCTTTGTCTATGTTCTGTGCTGGGGTCAGCCTTATGATACAAGATATTCAAAATTGCAAAAGCCTCTGTGTTTTGCTTGGATGGGGTGGAGTTTCAGGGCTGAGCAGACATCCTTAGCTTCCTGTCAGCCCTGCCCTACATGGCCTCTGGGTGTCAGTGTCCCTCAGTAATCACTGCAGCCCTCTCTGTGCACACTCATACTCACGTGCCTCCAGAACTCTGATTTTCTGCTTCCAATGATTTTCCATGCACTCTGGGGACCAAGGTCTCGCCCGAAACTGGGGTTCAGTGCAATCGGAACTGGTTTTCAGCACAGTTGGGAGGTTCTGTCTTCCTTCTGCTAGAGAAAGCCAGCAGCACTATGCATGCCTCCAGACCTCTGCCTTTTGCTGCTCCCCTAAATTTCCATGCACTCCTCCCTTTTCATGACAGTCCAGACTCCCCTCAGATGAGTCTTGTGAGGAACTGTGGTTCAGTGCAGTCGGAACTGGGGTTCAGTGTAATTGGGAGTTTCCATCTTCCTCCCACTAGAGGAAGCCACCCAGGCACTCCATTGCCTATCCTCTCCAGGAGTGTGTCTTCATACCTCAGCTTTTTGCAGCTCCTCTGAGTCTCTGTAAACTCCTCTCTTTCCTTCTAGCTGAAAAATTTCCACTCAGCCAGCATTCCTGTGGTTCTGGGTGATGTCCATTCTGTCTTTTAGCTGTAGTTTTGAAATCATTGTAGGAGGCAGTAGTTTAGGTGTTTACTTATGCTGCCATCTTGGTTTCTCCCCATCCTGTGCTTGACTTTCTTACATTTACCTTCTTTGTAGGGAATTTCTCCTTGGTAGAAGTCTCCGAATAATAACCTATTTAGGTGAAAGCAGCAGTGAATGACTTTCAGTTTGATGATTTTCAGTTAAGACATGGAAAAAAGGCATCAGAGAGACTTTATTTTTCCAGTGTGATTGTATAAACATCCTTCCTAATCAATTATTAACTATAATAAAGACTTGTGCTTGTCATCAGAGAAATTGGTATTTCATGTGTGTGTGGGTGGGGAAGAAGTTTGTAGAGTAATGGGGTAGGTGAATGGTTTGAAAAGTGGGGGTGAGAAGAAATCACACTTTCCTGTTTTATCTTTAACCTATATATATTTCCTTTTGGGAATTGAACCAGAACACATAATGTCTCTTCTGAAAGTTGCACAAAAGAGCATCTCTATTCCAAAGTGAGAAAAATTCTTGTGTAGGACTAAATATAGAAACACACATGCACCAATAGAATTCACATACACTTTTTCATGTCCAAGTTAAAGAATATTTCAAAAGTCAATGAGAATGTTTTATAAATATAGTATGACCTTAATATATTTAAAAATAACTATTGTTCACTCAATGCATTTATTCTCTGAAGTTTGAGAATAATTCATCTTAACTCTATATTATGATTAATTTGAATAAAATATGAGCCAAAATAATCTCCAAATAAAAATAAATCTCTGGGGAATGCAAAGGAGATAGTTTTTACTAACTCTATAATTTTTAAGCTATATCTCCAAAGAGGTGTAATTTAATTTGAGAATAAAGGTATAAGGGAACTTTGGGACAACATGAAATGAAACAACATCCTCATAACAGAGGTGCCTGAAGAAGAGAAATGTGAGCAAGGAATAGAAAACCTGTTTGAAGAAATCATGACAGAAAACATCCCGGATATAAAGAAGAAAAAACTCATACCAGTCCAAGAAGCTCACAGAGTCCCAAACAAAATGAACCTGAAAAGAACAATGCCAAGCACATTGTAATTAAATTGTCAAACACCAAAGAAAAAGTAAGAATTCTAAAAGGGGCCAGAAAGAGATAGAAAGTTACCTACAAAGGAACACCTATTAGACTAGCAACTGATTTCTCAACAGAAAGACATCAGGCCAAAAGGGAAGGAATGAAATATACAAATCCATGCAAAGAAGGGTCTGAATCCAAAAATACTATACCCATAAAAGCTATCTATCAAAATTGAGGGTGAAATCAGGAGCTTCACAGACAAAAAAGGACTAAGACAATTTATTACCACCAAACCAGCAATGCAAGAAATGCTAAAGGGTCTGCTATTAAAAGAAGAAATAGGAAGCAAAGAAGGAACACAGGTGTAAAGAATAAAAATGATGACAAACAAGGACCTATGAATAACTTTAAATGTAAATAGATTAAATGCCTCAATCAAAAGACATAAGTTAGCTGAGTGGATAAGAAAACATGACCATATATCTACTGTTTATAGTAAACTCATCAGAAAAAAAAAAGACTCTCACAGACTGATGTTGAAGGGATGAAAAAAGATTTTTCAGGTGAATAAAAATGACAAGAGCTGGGGTAGCAATACTTATATCTGACAAATAAGATCTCGAAGTGAAGGACATAACAAGAGATAAAGAAGGCCACTTCATAATACTAAAGGGAGCAATTCAACAAGAAGATATAACACTGGTAAACATATACGCACCCAATTTAGGAGTACACAAATACATGAAAAACTTCTTGAGGATATCAATGGAGAGATTAACAGCAATATGGTCACATTAGGGAATTTTAATAACCCACTGACACCACTGAACCTATCCTCTAAACAAAAAATCAACAAAGAAACAGCAATCCTAAATGACATACTATATCACATAGAATTAATTGACATCTTCAAAACATTTCACCCCAATGTCACAGAATATACATTCTTCACAAGTGCACAAGGGTCATTTTCAAAGATAGACCATATATTGAGTCACAGGCCAAGTCTTTTCAAACTCAAGAAGATAGAAATCATATCAAGCATCTTCTCAGATCACAGTGGCATAAAACTGGAAATCACCTACAATTAAAAAAAAAAAACACCTGGTGGCTAAATAGCATGCTATTAAACAAAAACTGGGTTACAAAAAGATCAAAGAATAAATAAAAAGCATCATTGCAACAAATAACAATGAAAACACAACAATCCAAAATCTATGGGACACAGTGAAAGCAGTCCTGTGAGGGAATTTCATAGCTCTACAGGCCTACATTAAGAAATAAGAAACAATGGTAATAAATTATCTAACCATACAACTAAATAGTTAGAAAGACTGCAACAACAAAGGCCCAGCTTAAGTAGAAGGAAGAAAATAATAAAGATCAGAGGAGAGATAAATGTCATAGAAACCAAAAAAATAATACAAGATATCAACAAAACCAACAGCTGGTTCTTTTAAAGCATAAACAAGATTGATGAACATCTATCCAGGCTGACCAAGAAGCAATGAGAGAGGACCCAAATAAACAAAATCAGAAATGAAAAAGGTGAAAAAAATGGTGGCAGAATAGACAGAAGTGTCCTGAGTCTTGTCCCTAAGCAGACAATAAGAACAGCTGAGGGTGGCACTGGGAGTGTTTGTTGGCAACTTAAGGGACAGCTATACAACAGGAGAAGGTGGGAGACTGCTGGACAGTTCTCTCCTGACCAGGCAGCCTCCACTGCTGTTGGGTTTTCTCCCAGAACCAACAGCTTGAATGTGGAGACCAGGCCATCTTGAAGGGGAAAGTGGATGTTTATCAGAAGCCTGAAAATCTACAACTATGGATCCCACCAAACAGCTGCGAACTTCAGAGCACCAGTCCCCAGTTGGTGCATCCACCCGGATTCAGAGGAGCTATACACTCCACCTAGAAATGTCAAATTTTACCTGGGATAAGGAGAAAGAGAACTACATACCCAGACATCCTGAGAAGACAGGCCATAGGTAGACAAAGAAACAGCCCACATGTGAAGGAAAAGCAGACACCACCAAAAAAGTAAATGAAATGGAGGTAAGCAACCTACCAGAGAAAGAATTCAAAGAAATGGTCATAAAGTGGCTGATAAGAATGGAAGACAAATTCAAAAATCTAAGAACGAAGAGAAAATGACGAAGAACCAAGAAGAAATAAAAAATATAAATGCTGCTGTAAAGAACTCAAAAGAAAGCATCAAGAGTAGATTAGAAGAAAGAGAGGACCACATCAGTGAACTGGAAGACAAGGTAAGGAAAAAATACCAAGTAGAACAGCTTCTAGAAAAAAATTTAAAAAGCAGGAGGAAACTCAAAGGGAACTTTGGGGCAATACAAAACAAAACAACATCCACATAAAGGGGTTCCAGAAAAAGAGGAAACTGAGCAAGGAATAGAAAACATTTTTGAAGAAATCATGACAGAAAACTTTCCTGATATAGGGAAGAAAAAAAACCCCACATAAATCCAAGAAGCTCACAGAGTCCCAGGCAAAATGAACCCTAAAAGACCGACACCAAGGCACATTATAATTAAACTGGCAAATACTAATGACAAAGTAAGAATATTAAAAGTCGCCAGAGAGAGGCAGAAAGTTACTTACAAAGGAACCTCCATCAGACTAGTGATGAATTTTTTTAACGGAAACGCATCAGGCTAGAAAGGAATAGAATGAAATATACAAAGTCATGCAAAAGAAGGGTCAAAATTCAAGAATACTGTACCCAGCAAAGCTATCAATCAAAATTGAAAGTGAAATCAGGAGCTTCACAGACAAAAAAGAACTAATGGAATTTATTACCACAAACCAGCAATGCAAGAAATGCTAAGGGTTTGTTGTAAAATAATAATAATAACAATAATAATAATAATAATAATAATAATAATAATATAAAAGGAAAAGAAATAGGAAGAGAAGAAGGAGCTCAAGGTTAAAGAATAAAATGGCAACAAATAAGTACCTATCAATAATAACTTCAAATGTAAATGGTCTAAATGCCCTCATCAAAAAACACTGGGTAACAGATTGGATAAGAAAACAAGACCCAAATATCTGTTGTCTACAAGAAACCCACATCAGAAAAAAAGACACACACAGACTGAGGGTGAAGAAATGGAAAAAGGTTTTTCAGGTGGATGGAAATGAAAAAAAAGCTGGGTAGCAATACTTATCTCAAAAAAATTATATCTCAAAGTGAAGGACATAACAAGAGCAAAGAAAGGCCACTTTTTAATACTAAAGGGGGCAATCCAACAAGAAGAAATAACTCTGGTAAACATATACGCACCCAATACAGGAGCAGCCAAGTACATAAAAAATAAAAAGACTTGTAGAGGATATCAAGGGAGAAATTGACAGCAATATAATCATAGTAGGAGACTTTAATACCCCATTATCACCATTGAACAAATCATCTTAAAAAATTAGCAAAGAAACATCAATGCTAAATGACTCACTATACCAGATGAAATTAATTGACATCTTCAGAGCATTTCATCCGAAAGCCACAGAATATACATTCTTCTCAAGTGCACATGAGTCGTTTTCAAAGATAGACTATATGTTAGGTCACAGGCAAAGTCTCTTCAAATTCAAGAAGATAGAAATGCTATCAAGCATCTTCTCAGATCACAGTGGCATAAAATTGGTAACCAACTACAATAAAAACAATCCAAAGAAATAAAACACATGGACACTAAATGCATGCTATTGAACAATGACTGGGTTACCAGAGAGATCAATGAAGAAATAAAACCATCATGCCGACAAATGACAATGCAAACACAACAATCCAAAATCAATGGACAAAGCTAAAGCAGTGAGTGGAAATTTCATACTTCTACAAGCCGATAGCAAAAACACAAGAAACAATGGTAATAAATTACCTAACCCTATAATTCAAAGAGCTAAAAAGAGAGTAATAAGAAAAGTTCAGTGTAAGCAGAAGGAAGGAAATAGTAAAGATCAGAGTGTAGATAAACAACATAGAGACCAAAGAAACAATTCAAATGATCAACAAAACCAAGAGCTGGTTCTTTGAAAGGATAAACAAGATTGATGGACCTTAAGCCAGGCTCACCAAGAAGCAAAGAGAGAGGATCCAAATAAACAAAATAAAAAATGAAAGAGGTGAAATAACAACAGACCCCACCAAAATACAAAGGATTGTTTAAAAATACTATAAACAACTCTATTCCAACAAACTGGACAACTTGGAGAAAATGGACATATCCCTAGAAAAATATAACCTTCAAAACTCAATCAAAAAGAATCTAAACACCTCAATAGACCAATAACTATGGAAGACATTGAAGCAGTAATCAAAAAGCTTCCAGCAAACAAAAATCTGGGGCTAGACGGCTGCTCAGCAGAGTTTTACCAAACATTCAAGGAAGAACTAAAACCTATCCTCCTCAGACTATTCCAAAATATTCAAGAAGAAGGAACACTTTCACGATCTTTCTATGAAGCCAGTATTAACCTAATCCCAATACCAGATAAAGACCCCACTAAAAAAGAGATCTACATGCCAATATCCTTGATGAACATAAATGCTAAAATCCTCAACAAAATTCTAGCAAATCAGATTCAGCAATACATTAGAAAGATTATACACCATGACCAAGTGGTATTTATTCCAGGGTTGCAAGAATGGTACAATATCCACAAATAAATAAATTTGATACATCACATAAATAAACTTGAGAGACAAAAATCACATAATCATATCAATTGATGCAGAAAAAGCATGACAAAATCCAACACCCTCTCCTGATAAAAATTCTCAGTAAAGTGGGTATAGAGGGAATAAAGTGGGAACAACATCATGAAAGCCTTATATGACAAACCTACAGCCAACATCATACTCAATGGGTAAAAACTTAACCCATTTTCTGTAAGAACAGAAATGAGACACAAATGCCCTCTTTCAGCACTCCTGTTCGAGATAACATTAGAAGTACTAGCCATAGCAATCAGACAAGAAGAAAAATTAAAGGCATCCAAATTGGAAAAAGGAAGTAAAACTGTCCTTATTTGAAGATGAGATGATACTATACATTGAAAACTCCAAAGACACCATAAAAAACTACTAGACCTAAGAAATGAATTTGTCAATGTTGCAGAATACAAATTATGGCCTTTTTATACACCAATAATGAACTCACAGAAAGAGGAAAAAATCCCATTTACCATTGCACCAAAAAAATTAAGATACCTAGGAATAAACTTAACTAAGGACATAAAGATTTGTACTCAGAAAACTACAAGACATTGAAAAAAGAAATAGAGGAAGACAAAAACAAATGGAAGACCACACCATGTTTGTAGATTGGTAGAATCAACATCATTAAAAATGTATATATTACCTAAATCAATCTATGGATTCAAAGCAATACCTACTAATATACCAATGGCATATTTCAAAAATCTAGAACCAACTCTCCAAATATTCATCTGTAATTTTTTTTTAAAAAAAGACCTTGAATAGCCTCAGCTATCCTGAGAAAGAACAAATTTGGAGGGATCACAATACCAGACATCAAGCTATATTACCAAGCCACAGTTCTCAAAACTGCCTATAACTGGCACAAAAACAGACATATAGACCAATGGGACATAATAAAGAACCCAGAAATTGACCCAAGCCATTACGCTCCATTAATATTTAACAAAGGAGGCAACAGCATACAATGGAGTCAAAACAGTCTCTTTAAATAAATGGTGCTAAATACCCATCAACAGATGAGTGGATTAGAAAACTATGGTACAGAAATGGCGGCGGAGTAGAAAGATGCGTCTGGAGCTTTGTCACGGGGCAGAGGGAGAGACAGCAGCTGAGAGTCGCACTGGGAGTGTTTGTTGACAAGTTGAGAGTCAGTTATGCTCCAGGAGAAGGTGGTGGACTGCTGGACGGGGCTCTCCTGGTCATGCAGCCCCACTGCCACACGGTTTTTGTCTGCCGGAACACCAGCGCAAACATGGAGATCACGCCATCTTGCAGAGGGAGGTGCATGTCTGCGGCGGTCTGAATCCTGCGGCTGAAGCACTCACCGAACAGCCGGGGACCCAGAACACCGTTCTCCAATCAGTGCAGACACACAGACTCAGAGGAGATCCACACAGCACACGGAAAGGTCAGATTTCGCCTGGGATAAGGTGAGGTCTCCTGTCCCACAGAACAGAGATGCGCACACTGTGGGAACTGGCGGGAAAGCTGCTTCTGGAGAGGTCCACGGAGGTGGGGCAGAGCATGATCCCTAGGTGTGGAGGCAAACTCTTGGAGCTGATGACAGAGGGGAGCTCTGGAAAACGACTTATTTTGATCTGAGGCAGAGGGAAAGCCTGGGAGTTATTACAGTGTCCCGGATGCAAAATCAACTCAACCCGGTTTTGAGAACCACAGAGTAGCAGGATCTGAGCACAGCCTAGAGAAGGTCCTGTGCTTAGTCTCAGAGGTCAATTCCGAAACACTGCCACCCAGTGGATGACGCACAAATTGACTCTCGCATAACCACAAAAAATAAAGAGATTAAAACACAACTCAGCAATGGAACACAGGGAACTGCAATACCCTCCCGACTAGGAAACAGAAGTGCCAAGCAGAACAATAGCGGAAGTGAATGACCATTCTATTTTTTTTTCTTTTTTTCTTTTTCTTTTTTTTAAATTTTAAATTTTATTTAATTTTTTTCATTTTTGCATATTTTAACTAAAAAAACATTTTTTTCTTTCTTCCTCAATTGATTTTACCTTTTTAGTTAATACATTTTTGTTTTCAACTAGTATTATTACTATTATTTTACCTTGTTGGAAAAACACAAGGGTCATTTTGTTTTCCCTTTATTTTACTTCGGGATTAGAGTTCTACATTCTATTTTCATCTTTCCCCTAGCATAATTTTACTCTATCTCAACTCTACCTTATGCCAACACTTTCCTCCTAACTTTCCTCATTTTGTTGTCCTGTGTTCTCTTTCCCTTTTCCAACTTTAGATTCTCCCTATTCTTTCTCTTTACCTGGTTAAAATGTCACCCCGCTTATATATCTAATTTCAAATCCCCTACTCCAAGTCCATACAAACCTCTCTCTTCTTGTCTTCACTTTCCAAAAAAATTGTTTTTCTCTATGTCCTTTTGTTGCTGTTTGCCTGAATGATGATTATATCAATTTTTTTTGTACTTTTTTGGTGAGATTTTTTTAGCTTATTCTACTTATTTTATTTTGCTTTTTGTTTGCTTTGTTTTGGTTTGATTCTTACCTCTCTTTTCCCTCGCCTCACTCAATACTGGTTGTTATTTGTAGTTTGTATTAATCTGCAGGTACTGGTTGCCAACATTTGTTGGGATTAGTGACTCTTCTATTGCTGTTTCCTCCTGACATCTACATTTTGTTCCCCTTTTCTCTCTTATACTCTTTCTTTTCTCTCTGACTTTATTCTCTTTCTCTTTTCTTTTTTCTCTTTTTTATTATTTTATTTTTTGTTGTTGTTCATGTATTTCTTTATTTATTTATTACCAATCTCCAAATTTGATTTTGGCATTTATTTCTTTTCTTTACCCTCATTTTCTTCTACTTCTTTCTCTACTTACCCCTAAATTTTCCTTCATTGCTGGTCACCTTATTTGAGATTATTAATATCCTGAATGTATTTCTATTCAGTGCCTTCTGTGTTGTACCTAATCGTGTTGTAGTTTGTACCTTTCGATCAACGTAGGAGAGAGAACTACATAACCACACACCCGGAGAAGAAAAACAATGGGCATAACAAGAAACAGCCCGCATACAACAGATAGGCAGGTTTCACCAGAAAAGGAAGTAAACAAAATAGAAGTAAAAATAAGCCTGCCAGAGAAAGAGTTCAGAGAAATGATCATAAGGTGGATGAAAAGAGTGGAAGACAAAATCAACAATGTGAGTAAGAGCCAAGAGGAAATGAAGAAGAACCAAGAGGAAATGAAGAAGAAGCAAGAAGAAATGCAGAAGAACATAGAATAAATGCAGAATAATCAAGAAGAAATGAAAAATGACATTAGTGCTATAAATAACTCAATAGAAAGCATCAAAAGTAGACTAGAAGAAGCAGAGGACTGCATCATTGAGCTAGAAGACACGGTAGAAAAAAATACCCAAGTACAGCAGCTTCTAGGAAAAAAAAAGTTAAAAAGCAAGAGCAGAGCCTAAGAGAACTTTGGGATAACACGAAACAAAACAACATATGCATAATTGGGGGACCAAAAGAGGGGAAACTGAACAAGGATTAGAGAACCTGTTTGAAGAAATAATGACAGAAAATTTCCCCAATATAAGAAAGAAAAAAACCACACAAATCCAAGAAGCACACAGATTCCCAAGCAAAATGAACCCCAACAAATCGACACCAAGTCACATTATAATTAAACTGGCAAACACCAACGACAAAGTAAGAATCTTAAAAGCAGCCAGAGAGAAACAGAAAGTTACCTACAAAGGAACCCCCATAAGACTAGCAACTGATTTCTCAACAGAAACTCATCAGGCCAGAACGGAATGGAATGAAATATACAAAGTCATGCAAAGGAAGGGACTGAATCCAAGAATACTGTACCCTGCAAGATTCTCAATCAAAATTGAAGGTGAAATAAAAAGCTTCACAGACAAAAAAGGCCTAAGGGAATATATGACCACCAAACCAGCAATGCAAGAAATGTTAAAGGGTCTGCTGTAATAAAAAGAAAGAGGAAGCGAAGAAGGAACTTGGGAGTAAAGACTAAATATGGCGACAGATAAGTACTTATGAATAAGAACTTTAAAAGTAAATGGATTAAATGCTCCAATCAACAGACATAGGGTAACCAATTGCATAAGAAAACATGATCCGTATATCTGCTGTCTGCAAGAAACCCACCTCAGGAAAAGAGATGCACACAGATTGAGGGTGAAGGGATGGAAGATGGTATTTCAGGCAAACGGAAATGAAAAAAAAAAGCAGGGCTTGCAATACTTATGTCTGACAAATTAAATCTCAAAGTGAAGGACATAACAAGAGATAAAGAAGGCCACTTCATAATACTAAATGGAACAATCCAACAAGAAGAAATAACTCTGGTAAACACATACACACCCAATATAGCAGCACCTAAATACATAAAAAAAAGTCCTGGAGGAAATTAAGGGAGAGATTGATAGCAATACAATCATAGTAGGAGACTTTAATACCCCACTATCATTACTGGACATATCCTCTAAACAAAAATTCAGCAAAGAAATGTCAATCCTAAATGACTCACTAGACCAGATGGAATTAATTGACATCTTCAGAAGATTTCACCCCAAAGCCACAGAATATACATTCTTCCATAGTGCACATGGGTCAATTTCAAAGACAGATCATATGTTGGGTCATAAGAAAAGTCTCTTCAAATTCAAGAAGATAGAAATCATATCAAGCATTTTCTCAGACCACAGTGGCATAAAACTGGAAATCAACTACAATAAAAACAATAGAAAGAAATCAAAGACATGAAGACTAAACAGCATGCTATTTAAAAATGACTGGGTAACCAAAGAGATAAAATTAGAAATAAAAAACATCATGACAAGAAATGACAATGACAACACAACAATACAAAATTTATGGGACACAGTGAAAGTAGCCTTGAGAGGGAAGTTCATAGCTCTACAAGCCTACTGCAAAAAAACAGGAAACAATGGTAATAAAATACCTAACCCTACAACTCAAATAGCTAGAAAGAGAACAAGACAAGCCCAGTGTAAGCAGAAGGAAGGAAATAGTAAAGATCAAAGCAGACATAAAAAACATGGAGACCAAAGAAACAATTCAAAAGATCAAGAAAACCAAGAGCTGGTTCTTTGAAAGGATAAACAAGATTGATGGACCTCTAGACAGGCTCACCAAGAAGCAAAGAGAGAAAACCGAAATAAACAAAATCAGAAATGAAAGGAGAGAAATAACAACAGACCCTGAGGAAATACAAAGGATTGTTAAAAAATACTATGAACAACTCTATTCCAACAAATTGGACAACCTGCAAGAAATAGACATATTCCTAGAAAAATATAACCTTCCAAAACTCAATCAGGAAGAATCTAAACATCTCAATAATCAAATAACTATCGAAGAAATTGAAGCAGTCATCAAAAAGCTTCCAGCATATAAAAGCCTGGGACCAGATGGCTACCCAGGGGAGTTTAACCAAACATTCAAGGAACAATTAAAACCTATCCTCCTCAGACTATTCAAAAACATTCAAGAAGAAGGAACACTTTCAAGCACCTTCTATGATGCCAGCATCACCCTAATACCAAAACCAGATAAAGACAACATGATGAAAGAGAAGTATAGGCCAATATCTCTCATGAACATAGATGCCAAAATCCTCAACAAAATTCTAGCAAATCGGATCCAGAAAGATCATACACCATGACAAAGTAGGATTCATCCCAGGAATGCAGGGATGATACAATATCCACAAATCAATAAACGTGATACATCACAGAAACAAATTGAGAGATAAAAATCACATAGTCACATCAAATGATGCAGAAAAAGCATTTGACAAAATCCAACATGCTTTCTAGATAAAAACTCTCAGCAAAATGGGAATAAAAGGATCATACCTCAACTTCATAAAAGCCATATATGATAAACCCACAGCTAATATCATACTCAATGGGCAAAAACTAAAACCATTTCCCCTAAGAACAGGAACAAGACAGGGATGTCCACTCTCACCTCTCCTGTTCGACATAGTACTAGAAGTATTAGCCATTGCCATTAGACAAGAAGAAGAAATAAAAGGCATGCAAATTGGAAAAGAAGAAGTTAAGGTGTCCTTTATTTGCAGATGACATGATACTGTACGTAAAAAACGCGAAGGACTCCATCTCAAAACTAATTGATTTAATAAATGAATTTGGCAATGTAGCAGGATACAAAATTAATGCCAAGAAATCTGTGGCATTTCTGTACATTAATAGTGAAATTACAGAAAGAGAGATTCAGCAAGCAATCCCATTTACCATCGCTCCAAAAAAATTAAGATACCTAGGAATAAACCTAACTAAAGAGGTAAAAGACCTATATGTGAAAACTACAGGACACTCAAAAAAGAGATAGAGGAAGATGTTAACAGATGGAAGAGCATACCATGCTCATGCATTGGGAGAATCAACATCAATAAAATGTCCATACTACCCAAAGCAATATATAGATTCAATGCACTACCCATTAAAATACCAACAACATATTTCACAGACCTAGAAAGAATTTTTCCTAGATTCATCTGGAACAAAAAAAGAGCACGAATAGCCACGTTAATTCTGAGAAAGAAGAATAAAGTAGGTGGGATCTCAATACCAGATTTCAAGTTATATTACAATGCAACTGTTCTCAAAAAGCCTGGTACTGGCACAAGAACAGACATATAGACCAATGGAATAGAACAGAGAACCCAGATATCCACCAAAACCACTATGCTCAACTAATATTTGACCAAGGAGGCATGAATATACAATAGAGTCAAGATAGCCTCTTCAATAAATGGTGTTGGGAAAATTGGACGGATACATGCAAAAAAAAATGAAACTGGACCACCAACTTACACCAAATACAAAAATAAACTCAAAATGGATACAGGACTTAAACATTAGAAGGGAAACCATAAAAATACTAGAGGAATCCACAGGCAGCACAATCTCAGACATATGCCGAAAGAACTTCTTCACTGATACTGCTCCAAAGGCAATGGAAGCTAAAGGAAAAATAAACAAATGGGACTACATCAAAATAAAAAGCTTTTGCACAGCAAAAGAAACCATCAACAAAACAACAAGAAAAGCCACTATATCGGATAACATGTTTGCAAATGTTATCACTGATAAAGGTTTAATCTCCAACATCTACAGCCAACTTATACAACTTATTAAAAGGAAGACAAACGATCCAATAAAAAAATGGGCAACAGACCTAAATAGAACCTTTTCAAAAGACGACAGAAGGAAGGCCAAGAGACACATGAAAACATGTTCAAAGTGACTGGTGCAGCCACTGTGGAGAACAGTATGGAGTTTCCTCAAAAAACTAAAAATGGATCTCCCATTTGACCCTGTAATACCACTCTTAGGAATTTATCCTAAGAAATCACAAACACCAATCAGAAAGGATTTGTGCACGCCTATGTTCATAGCAGCACAATTTACAATAGCTACAATTTGGAAACAGCCTAGGTGCCCATCAGCAGATGAGTGAATCAGAAAACTGTGGTACATCTACACAATGGAATTCTATGCCGCCATTAAATAAAAGGAATTCTTACCATTTGCAGCAACCTGGTTGGAACTGGAGAGCCTTATGCTTAGTAAAATAAGCCAGTCAATGAAGGAGGAGCATCACATGATCACACTCATTTGTGGATAATAAAGAACATTATAAACTGATGAACAAAAGGATAGATACAGAGGCAGTAACGCATCAAACAGACAGTGAAATTACAGCAGGAATATTAAAGTTAGGTGAGGTAGATAAGAGATCAATCAAAGGACTTGTATGCATGCATATAAGCATAACCAATGAACCTAGACACTGGGGGGTTGGTTATGCCTGGGAGGGAGGGGGCCAATGGGGAGATGTATAAAAAATTAATTAAAAAAAAGAAATGTATGGTACACATTGGAATACTATGCTGCTATAAAAAAGAAAGAACTCTTACAATTGGCAACTGCATGGATGAAACTGGAGAGCATTATGCTAAGTGAAATAAGCCAGTCAATGAAAGAAAAATACCACATGATCTCACTCATTTATGGGTAATAAAGAACTTTATAACCTGATGAACAAAAAGATAGATACAGAGTCAGAGAAGCATCAAAGAGACTGTCAAATTACAGCAGGAAGGCTGGCAAGGGTTTGGGGTCAGAGGAGAGATAACAGATCAACCAAAGAACTTGTATTCATGCATATAAGCATAACCAATGTACTCAAGACACTGTGGAGACAGGGAGGTGGGAGGGCATGTGCTGGGGCATCCAGAAGGCTGGGGGAAGGTCAATGAGGAAAAAAGGAGATATATGTAGTACTATTTGTAATACTTTAAACAATAATTTTTTAAAAAGCCTTCTTGGTTCTATAAACTTTCAGCTTGGCTGTCTCACTGGGTGCACTTCTGTCCAGTCTCCTACCAGGCCAGATGTCCATGTCACCTGTGCCACTATGCCCAGCCTCTCAGGTATAGATTTCTATCCCAGAGCCATTCCATAGGTGGGGTAAGGGGAACCTCCTCTTCACTAGATGTGACAATTATAATACTTCTTTCCCAGGACACTGTCTGGCCCCATCTTATTCTCTGCCAAAAGTTCTCTCAAAGAATAATTGACTCCTAAGATTCACTGCTCAGACCCCTTCTCCGGTCCAGAGTTCTGCTGAGTGGCCCCTCCCTCCCACAGACACCAATCCCGGGGAGCTTCCCAGGCTTGTATTGTAACCAAGTACTCACTTTTGCCTGGGATAAGACTATCTGAGTCGCCCTGGTAGACTGAATTACCATTTATTCACTTTCAGATGCTATGTATTGCTTTTATTTGAGGATCCTGCATGTGGCTGAGGCCCTATACTTCCAAGGGGTAGAAGTATCACTGCTGCACCTTCCCTCTGGCTTCCCAACCACACTGTGCAGTTGCATGAATAGGTTCACCCTCTCTGCATCTTCTCTTGTCCTCTCTCCACACTTATTGCTCACTGTATTTCCAATAATTTTTTCCACTGTTTTTTCAAGTGTAATGTTCAGCATATTAGCCACAAGTCCGGTACAGACAGAAGTTCCTTAGACTGCAGCCATTTTAACCCTTTCTATTGTTATGGTGTGTTGTTGTTGTTGTTGTTGTTGTCGTTGTTGTTTTTAAGATTATTTTTGGATATGTATTTTTGTCTTTAGCAAATTCAAGAATGGAGGTCACATATATATCTTAGGATATTTGCTGCAGAGCTAAAAGCCATAATTACTCTCCAGAGATTTCATCATGTCAATGATGCCTGTAGACTCTGTGGCCACAAAACTCCAATCTCTGTATCTATGTTTATATGCCCTTCTCCCTGTGCATCTCTGTATCTTCTTATAAGAGAACATGCTATTAAATTCCGAGCTCACCTGGACAACACAGGATAATCTGATATTGTAATTCTTAATTATTTCTTCAAAGACTTTTTCCAAATAGTGTCACCTTCTCAGGTTAATAACTTGAACATATCCATTTGAGGGACAGCATTTAATTGACTACAAATAGACACAATTTTGACTGATGGAGATAGCCAAGGATAGTATAGCTTAACTCCAAACTGACTAATAGCATAATTTTAATATCAAAGAAAATGTGACTTTTTTGTTTTTTATAATTTAACTTTTGCATAACCAACTACAAGTTTCAGTTGAATCAGATGGTGACTAAAACACAGGAATTTATCTTCTTGAAGTTTTTAGATATTCTACCCTGGTAAATGTGAATAATCAAGGAGAAAGGCATTTTAAATCCTTATTCTCCCTCTGTCCATCTTCTCCTTCTTACACTTGATGACAGGAAGGAGTGATTCTTCCATTTTAATTTTATTGTGGAAGAAACTTCCTCTTTGTCATATCATTGAAATAAATGAAATAAGATATAAATAATAAAATATTCATGGGTTAGGAGATCTAATATTATTAAAATGAAAATACTTGCTCAAATTTATCTATTAATTCAGCACATTTAATTTCAAAATCTCACCTACCTTTCTTTGAAAATTTTGATAAGCTGTTATTCAATTAACATGAAAATGCTACAAAAGTAGACTAGCCAAAACAATCTAGAAAAAGAACAAATTGGAGGATTCTAATTTTTTCTGATTTTAAAACATTATAAAACTACAGTATTTAAGATACATGTTACTGGCATATTTGAAAGATATACAGTTCAGTAGAATATGATTCAAAGTATAGAAATAATATCTTCAATTTATCACTAGTTGATTTTCAATAGGATGCTAAAACAATTAAATGGAAGTGCTAGCATTTTCAATAATTAGTTCTGGGACAACTAGACATCTACACACAAAATATTGAAGTTTGACCTCTTCTTCACAGCACAGACAATTACGCCACCCTCTGTGAATCATTCACCCCACCTTCTGAAATCCTGTTCACCCCCACCCTGCATTTTAAGTGCTCCTGAGTAGTCGAAACCATAGGCTATAGCATAGAAGACTGGTCAGTCTTAGGGGTTGTCAGTGATTAGCTTTAAGATGAGACCATTACCCCCCATTTTCCAGGGAATCTCACAAGAGATCTGATAGAAATCTCCTCCCACCAAATACAACCTCTAAGCACTATAGATTCCACCACCTGACTACTAGAGCCTCTGCCCTGCCAAGGTCAGGGAAAATCTGGGTCAGACTTAGATATGTGGATTGGGGACAAGAACACACACATCCTCACCTTCCCAAAGTCTGAATAGCACCTCCCCCTCACAGGAGATCCAGTGGCCCCATGTGCAAGATTCCACCAGAGGCTTTTTCAGAGACTAAGCCTTTCTGATAACTAAGTCAGGTAGCCAGCCAACAGATGGGAGCTGATCTCAGGGTGCCTTAGGAGTGTTTGATGAACCACCCTACTCTTAGAGCACAGCTTGGTCCCTTCCATAGTCTGCCAAGCCCAGCAGAGGGAGCCACAACGTGGGGATTGCTTGTAGCTTCAAACAGTTTGTCAAGAGCAAGGCATGGACAGCATCTGACATTGGCTTAAACCAGAGAACCTCCTGGGAGACCTGGAACCTGCACACCAAGTGGCTGGATTCAGTAGCATCAGAGTAGGCTCCAACAAGTGTAATTTCTTTCTTTTTTATTCTTTTCTTTCTTTTTATTTTTCTTTTTTTTTTGTTTTCTTCTCTTTTTTCCTTCATATATCTTATTTTTCTCTTTCCTAATCTAGTTCTATTTTCTTTTCTTATAATTTTTATATCTTCCTTTTTCCCTAATATTTATTGTCTTCTATAAGTTTATTTTTCTTTCTTTTTTTCTCTTTTTTTATTATTTTGTCTTTTGTTGTTCTATTCAATTTTTTCTTTTCTTATTATTTTCATTATGGTTATGTTTGTTGTTGCTGTTTTTTTTTTTGTTTTATTTTGTTTTGTCTTGTTCTGTTCTCTTAGCACATGAATAATAACTTGCATGATCTTGTCAAAGTTGAGTCTCACAGTCAGCTTCAGGGATGACATCACTCATAAATGGGATAACATCAACCAAGACACAATTATAACAGAAGAGCCCTCATAACCCATGAAAGGGACATTCCCAGAGCATCCACCTCAGAAGATTAAGGAGACTACATCATTAGCCCCCCACCTCAGACAACTACTACATAAGGCCAACTGATGAAAACTGGGAGTCATAGCTGATCTCACTAATGCATAAACAAAGCACGTATACACCACAGAACACCAAAATGGGAAAACAAAGAAAGGCCCCAAATGAAAGAAAAGGAGGAACCTCCAGAAAAAGAGATAAATGAAATAGAGGCAAGAAATTTATCAAATATAGAGTTTAAAGTAAAGGTTATACGAATGCTCAAGTAACTTAGTAAGAATTACAAGGAACATAGTAGGAACTACAATCGCATGAGAAAGATCATAGAAACCATGAATAAGAACCTATCAGAAATTAAGAATACCATGTCTGAGAGAGAAAAAAAACAACAATGAAAGGAATTAAAATTAGGATGGATGAAGCAGCGGATCAAATCACTGATTTTGAAAATATGATATAAAAACACATATCATAAGAGCAACAAAAATAACCATTTAAAAAACTAAAAATAAGAGAACTTTGGGGCCACAAGAAAAGAAACAACATCTGCATCATAGCAGTACAAATAAAGAGAAGAAATTGGGCAGAGTCAAAGAACCTGTTTAAAGAAAAAATGACAAAAAAACTTCCATAACCTGGTGAAGAAGTCACACAAGTTCAAGAAGCACAGAATACCAATCAAGATGAACATGCTCAAATATAGACCACATGTTAGGACTTAGCAAATTCAAGAAGATTAAGATTATATCAAGCATCTTCTCAGATTGCAATAGCATAAAACTAGAAATCAACTACAAAACAATAATAAAAAACATTCAAACACATGAATGAAAAATAGCATTTTATTAAATAGTAATGGGTTACTATTTAATGAGATCAAGGAAGAAATCAATAATTTCCTGGAAACAAGTGAAAATGAAAACACAACCTAAAATCTATGGGGAACACAAAAAGAAGTCCTGAGAGGGAAGCTCATAGAACTAAAGGCCTACCTCAAGAAGCAAGAAAAATCTCAAAACAAAAAATCTAAAACTATATCTAAAATATCAGAAAAAGAGCACCAACGACTAGAGTAAGTAAAAGGAAAGAAATAAGAAAGATTAGAGCAGAAATCAATGACTGAGGACTCAGGAGATAGAGCTCAGAAGGCAGACATCCCCAGTTTTCTAGGCTGAGTAATTCCTTCATGCAGCAGAGAACATCTTTCCCACATAGACATCTGCCTTACCTGGGGGAAAGACATTTGACACACATTATTGGAAAATACCTCCTCCTGAGGCTAATTAAGAGATTAAAAATAACAGTTAGCCTCCAGGAAGAAGCAACTGCCCATCCTGTTGGAAAAAACAACAACAACTCTTAAAGCATCTGAGGATGATTGCTCGCCCGGGGGCCCCCCCCGGGTGGCAGTTTAAGTCAGAATCCTATCAGTCCAGAGTTGGTCTCTGGAAGCTTTGAGTCTAAGCTGATCTAATTAGTCAGAAACAGCCTTTAACACTGTCCTTGCACTAGACATTGAGATGGGTAGAGGATATACCTATTACATAGTAACAAACCTAAACAGAAAGCCAAAATGAGGAAACAAAGAAACAACCCCAAAATGAAAGAACTACAGAATTCTTCAGAAGAAGAGATCATTGAAGTGAAGACAAAAAATTTATCTGAATCAGATTCAGAGTAATGATGGTAAAAATGCTCAGCAGCATGAAAAAAGATATAGTAACTATGAAAAAATAATAGTCTGAGATACCAATGACATAACACAAATAAAGAACACATTGGAAGGAATATACAGCAAATTAGGGGAAGCTGAGTATCAAAGCAGTGAATTAGAAGACAGAGTTGAAAATATCACTCAATCAGAGAACCAAAAAGAAAAAATAATTTAAAAACAGGAGAACAGCTTCAGAGAGTTGTGGGACAATGTGAAATGTAAAAATATTAGGATAGCAGGTGTGCCAGAAGAGGCGGGAAGGGACAAAGGCATAGAATAGGCGTTTGAAGAAATAATGGCAGAAAAACTCGCTAAACTGATAAAGAAAAAAGTCACACAAATTCAAGAGGCACAGAGGCCCACAAACAAGAAGAACCCAAACAGCCTCATGTCCATACACATTATAATTAAAATGCCAAAATTTAAAGACAAATAGAGGATCTTAACAGCATCAAGAGAAAAGCAAACTGTTCCCTACAAAAAAAAAAAGTGCCATAAAGCTGACAACTGATTCTCATTAGAAACTCTATAGCCCAGAAGGGAATGGCATGAAGTGCTCGAGGTAATGGAAAGCAAAGATTTGAAACCAAGATTACTATATTCAGTAAGGCTACCCTTCAAAATAGATGGTGAAATAAAGAGCTTCCCAGAAGAAAGAAAGAAAGAAAGAAAGAAAGAAAGAAAGAAAGAAAGAAAGAAAGAAAGAGGAAGGGAGGAAGGAAGGAAGGAAGGAAGGAAGGAAGGAAGGAAGGAAGGAAGGAAGGAAGGAAGG
>JAAGEH010000380.1:4564841-4641913 GCA_011751065.1 Lasiurus cinereus
AGGAAGGAAGGAAGGAAGGAAGGAAGGAAGGAAGGAAGGAAGGAAGGGAGGGAGGGAGGGAGGGAGGAAGGGAAGGAGGGAGGAAGCACAGTTATAAGGTTTTTTTAAGAATTTCCTAGAAAAGGTCAATAAATTTAGTGAGACCCCCAAGGATATGAAAAAGGACGAACTGGAAATTAAGCATACACTGACTGAAATAAAAGATAGTATACATAGATGTAACAACAGACTAGAGGAATGCAAGAATCATCAAGGATTTAAAATACAAAGAAGTAGAAAACACTCAACTGGAAAAGAAAAAAGAATCCAAAAATGTGAAGATAGTGTAAGGAGCCTCTGGGACAACTTCAAGCATATCAACATCAGAATTATGGAGGTGTCAGAAGAAGAGAGAGAGCAAGATATTGAAAACCTATTTGAAAAAATAATGACTGAAAACTTCCCCCATGTGGTGAAAGAAATAGACTTACAAGTCCAGGAAGCACACAGAACCCCATGTAAAAGGAATCCAAAGAGGACTACACCAAGACACATCATAATTAAAATACCAAGAGCAAAAGACAAAGATAGAATTTTCAAAGCAGCAAGAGAAAAACAGTTAATTACCTACAAGGGAGCACAATTTTCAGCTGATTTCCCAACAGAAACTATGCAGGCCAGATGGGAGTGGCAAGAAATATTCAAAGTGATGAATAGCAAGAACCCACAACCAAGCTTATTCTACTTAGCAAAGCTATTCATTCAGAATTGAAGGACAGATAAAGAACTTCACAGATAAGAAACAGCTAAAGGAGTTCATCAACACCAAACCAGTATTATATGAGATGCTGAAAGGTACTCTTTAAGAAGAGGAGGAGGAGGAGGAGGAAGAAGAAGAAGAAGAAGAAGAAGAAGAAGAAGAAGAAGAAGAAGAAGAAGAAAGGAGAAGGAGGAGGAGGAGGAGAAGGAGAAGGAGAAGGAGGAGGAGAAGGAGAAGGAGGAGGAGGAGGAGGAGAAGGAGAAGGAGAAGGAGAAGAAGAAGAAGAAGAAGAAGAAGAAGAAAGAAGAAGAAGAAGAAGAAGAAGAGGAAGAAGAAGAAGAAGAAGAAGAAGAAGAAGAAGAAGAAGAAGAAGAAGAAGAAGGGGAAGAAGGAGAAGAAGAAGGTAAAGATAAAAATTAGGAACAACAAATACATATCTATTAACAAGGAATCGAAAAATTAAGTCAATAAAAAATCTGATGAACAGAATAAACTGGTGGATATAATAGAATCAGGGGCATAGAAATGGAGTGGACCAACAACTCTCAGGAGGAAAGGGGTGAGGGAGGTGTGCGAAGAGACTGGATAAAAATTATACACCTATGGATGAGGACAGTAGAGGGGGAGGGGTAAGAGAAGAAGATGGGGTGGGAACCAGGTGGAAGGAAACTATGGGGGGAAAAAGAGGAACAACTGTAATAAACTGAACAATAAAGATTTATTAAATTTAAAAAAAGAAAAAAAAATACTATGAACAATTATATGCCAAGAGCTCGACAATGTGGATGAAATAGACAAATCCTTAGAAAAATACAACCTTCCAAAACTGAACCAGGAAGAATCAAAAAGTCTGAACAGGCCAATAACAACTGATGAAATAGAAGCAGCAATCAAAAAAACTCTCACCAAACAAAAACTCAGGTCTGGATAGATTCACAGAAGAGTTTTACCAAACATTCAAATAACAACTAAAACCTATCCTCCTCAGACTATTTCAGTAAATTCAAGAGGAAGGAACCCTTCTAAACTCTTTTTCTGAGACCAGTATTATTCTAATTCCAAAACCACATAAACACAGTACAAAGAAAGAGAATTACAGGCCAATATCACTGATGACTATAGTTGCTAAAATCCTCAGCAAAACATTAGCAAATCATATCCAGTAATATAATAAAGAGATCATATACCATGATCAAGTGGGATTTATTCCAGGGATGCAACGTTGGTACAATATTCACAAATCAATCAATGTAATACATCACTTAAACAAATTGGAAGACAAAAATCACATGATCGCATCAATATTCACATATAAAGCATTTGACAAAATCCAACAGCCATTTTTGATAAAAACTCTCAGAAAATTGGGAATAGAGGTAGCATATCTCAACATGATAAGGGCCATACATGACAAATGTACAGCCAACTTCATATTCAATGGGCAAAAGTTAAACCATTTCCCCTAAGAACAAGAACAAGACAAAATGCCCACTTTCACCACATCTGTTTGACATAGTACTATACTAGCCAAAGTGATCAGACAAGAAGAAAAAATAAAAAGCATCGAAATTGGAAAAGAAGAAATAAAACTGTCATTGTTTGCAGGTGACATGATACTGTACATAGGAAAACCTATAGATTCCATAAAAAAACTACTATGTTTAATAAATGAACTAAGCAATGTAGCAGGATACAAAATTAACACCCAGAAATTTATGCTTTTTTATAGAGTAATAATTGAACTCACAGAAACAACAAAAACAACGTGGCACCAAAAAAAAAAAAAACAATTAAGCTACCCAGGAATAAACTTAACTAAGGAGGTAAAAGACTTGTACTCAGAAAACTACAAGACATTGAGAAAAAGAGATAAAGGAAGACATAAACAAATGGAAGAATATACCATGTTCATGGATTGGTAGAATCAACAACATTAAACTGTGCATGCTACCCAAGGCAATCTACATATTCAATGAAATCCCCTACTTAAATACCAATGGCATATTTCACAGATCTAGAACAAATACTACAAAAATTGATATGGAATCAAAAAAGACCTTGAATAGTATCAGCAATATTGAGAAAAAAAGTTGTAGGAACCACGATACCATGTTACAAGTTATACTATAAAGCCACTGTAATCAAGACATCCTGGTACTGGTGTAAGATCAGGCATATAGATTAATGGAACAGAACAGAAAACCCAGGAGTCAACCTAAGCCATTAAACCCAATTAATATTTGACAAAGGAGATAAGAACCTACAATGAAGTGCAGACAGTCTCTTCAAAAATGGTGTTGGAAAAATTGAACAGATACATGAAAAAGAATTGAAACTGGACCACCAACTTACACCATATACAAGAATAAACTCAAAATAGATAAAAGACTTAAATGTAAGTTGTGAAACCATAAAATTTTTAAAAGAAAACATAGGCAGAAAAATCTCAAGCATTTTTTTAGTAATATTTTCATAGATACATCTCCTAGGGCAAAGGAAGCTAAGGAGAAAATAGACAAATGGGACTTTAAGAAGATAAAAAGCTTCTGCACAGCAAAGGAAACCATCAACAAAACAAAAAGGAGCCCACTGTATGGGAAAACATATTTGGCAATGATACATCTGAGAAAAGGTTAGTATCCAATATATATATAAGGAACTCATACATCTTAACACAAGGAAGAGAAAAAATCAATTAAAAATGGACAAAGGACCTAAATAGACACTTCTCCAACATGGACATACAGATGGCCAAGGGACAAAAGAAAAAATTCTCAAAGTCATGGATAATTTGAGGGATACAAATTAAAACAACAATGAGGCACACCTCATACCTGTCAGAGTGGCTATCATCAACAAATAAACAAATGATAAGTGTTAATGAGGATGTGGAGAAAAGGGAATCCTAGTATACTGTTGTGGAAATGAAGACTTGTGCAGCCATTATGGAAAACAGTATGAAGTTTCCTCAAAAAGTTAAATATAAAACTGCCATTTGACCCAGTAATCCCACTTGTAGGAATATATTCTAAGAAAACATGAAACATCAATCAGAAAGAATGTATGCATCCTTATGTTCATAGCAGCACAATTTACAATAGTTAATATTTGGAAACAGCCCAAGTGTGCATCAGTAAATGAGTGGATAAAAAAGCTGTGGTACATTTACACCATGAAATACTAAGCAGCAGTAAAAAGAAGCATCTCGAACTATTTGAGACAGCCTGGAGGGATTTGGAGAGTATCATGCTAAGTGAAATAAGGCAATCAGAGATAGACAAGTATCACATGATCTCATTCATAGGTTGAATCTCAGTAACAAAATAAACTGGATCCAGAAACATGGAAGCACAAAACAGAGCGTAGAATCTCAGAGGGAAGAGGGGAATGGTGGATGGGAAATAATCAACCAAAAACCTTGTATGCATATATTCATGGCCCATGGCTACAGACAGTGGGGTGGTGAAGGCCAGGGGCAGGGCCCAGAGTGAGGCTGGAGCAGGCCAAGGGAAGCAGGAAAGGGACATATTAATCTATAATAATAAAAGCACAATATGCTAATTATACCAGACAGCCAAACGACCTTCCAGACATTATTCAGACATTCTTTCTGACAAAGCCACGGTGGCAGAAAGGGGTGGTTAGGGGCGATCAGGCAAGCAGGCAGAGCAGTTAGGGGTGATCAGGCAGAGAAACAGAGGCAGTTAGGGGCATCAGGCAGTTAGGCAGAGTGATTAGGGGCAATTAGGCAAGCAGAGTGGTAAAGGGTGATCAAGCAGGCAGGTGAATTATTAGGGTGATCAGACAGGCAGGTTGAGTGATTAGGGGTGATTAGGCAGGCATGCAGAGTGGTTAGGGGCGATAGTCAGGAAGGTGAGTGGTTAAGGGAAATGAGGCAGGCAGGCAGACAGAGTGTTAGTGGCAATCAGGCAGGCAGGCCAGCATTTAGGAGCCAATGGTCCTAGATTGTGAGAGGGTGCAGGCTGGAGGGATCACCCTCATCCCTGACCCCATGGACAAATTTCATGAACTGGGCCTCTAGTACTTTCAATAATAAAGAATTACTTACAAGAAAGAAGAAGAGAAAAGGTATTCAAATTTGAAAGTAAAAGAAAAAATAAATTCCCAGCAACTAATGGTCCAAATGATTTCACATAGGAGTTTTACCAAACATTAAAAGATAAATCAACACCCATCCTTCTCAAACTATTCAAAAAATTCAAGAGGGAGGAATACTTGCAACCCCTTTTAAGAAGACAACATTATCCTAATTCCAAAACCTGACAAAAAGACTACAAAGAAAGAAAATTAGATGGGTACATGCAAAAACATAAAACTAAACCACCAACGTGCACCATACACAAGAATAAACTGAAGATAGATAAAAGATTCAAATGTAAGGCATGAAATCAGAATAATCCCAGAAGAAAACATAGGCAATAGTATATCAAACATTTCTCCCAGCAGTATTTTTGCCAATATGTCTACAAGGGCAAGGGAACCTAAGGAAAAGTTAAACAAATGGGACTACCTCAAATTAAAAAGCTTCTAAACATCAAAAGAAACCATGAATAAAAAGAAAAGAGAACCCACTATATGGGAAACCATTAACCCAATAAGGGGTTAAATTTCCTGTCATGAAAAGGGAGAACTGCATGGAAACTTAAGGGATCCACAAAAGACGGAGGTCTAGAGGCGCGTATGCAAGTGCACACAGAGAGGACTGACTGCTGATTGTGCCGCTGGCTTTCTCTAGTGGGAGGAAGACCAAACCTCCCAACTACACTGAACTACACTTTCAACTGCACTGAACTCCAGTTTCGGGACAGATCCTGGGGAACCAGTCTCATATGGGTCTCCAGAAGTGCACAGAAACTCAGGGGAGCCATGAAAGGCAGAGATCTGGAGGCATACGCACAAGAGGGCACAGAGAGGGGTGCAGCACTTTCCGAGGGACACTGATACCCAGGGGCCTCATAGGGCACGGCTGATGGAAAGCCAAGGCTGTCTGCTTAGCCCTGAGACTCCACCCCATCCAAGCTGAATACAGAGGCTTTTGCAATTTTGCAAGTCTTGTCTCATAAGGCTGACTCCAGCACAGAAGTTCTCCTGGTATAGACAGAGCTGATCCTCACAGCCAGTTGGCCTGGAGGTCAATTCCCCTCAGTGATACCAACAACAACCAAGACTTAAGTACAACAAGGCTGTACACACAGCCAACAAAGGGGTGCACCAAGAGAGTCCACCTCATGTAACTGGGGAGGTGAAGCTACTGGGCCATATAGGACACCTAGCACACAAAGCTACTCTACCAACTCAGGGAAGCAGCAAAAATGTAGAGACAAAGGAACAAATCACAAATGAAAGAAATGGAGGAAAACAAATGACTGGATATAGAGTTCAAAAGCACAGTTATAATGTTTTCCAAGAATTTCCTAGAAAAGGTTGATAAATTTAGTGAGACCCTCAAGGGTATGAAAAAGAACCAACTGGAAATTAAACATACACTGACTGAAATAAAAAAATATTATACAGAGACCTAACAACAGACTAGAGGAACACAAGAATCAAGTCAAGCATTTGAAATGCAAAGAATCAGAAAACACTCAACTGGAAAAGCAAAAGGAATCTAAAAATGTGAAGATAGTGTAAGGAGCTACTGGGACAACTTCAAGCATACCAAACAGAATTATGGGGGTGCCAGAAGAAGAGAAAGAGCAAGATACTGAAAACCTATTTGAAGAAATAATGACTGAAAACTTCCCCCATCTGGTGAAAGAAATAGACTTACAAGTCCAGGAAGCACACAGAATCCCAAACAAACGAAAGGAATCCAAAGAGGACCACACCAAGACATGTCATAATTAAAATGCCAAGAGGAAAAGACACAGAGAGGATATTAAAAGCAGCAAGAGAAAAACAGTTCATTACCTACAAAGAAGAACCCATACAATTGTCATCTGATTTCTCAACAGAAACTATGCAGGCCAAACGGGAGTGGCAAGAAATATTCAAAGTGATGAATAGCAAGAACCTACAACCAAGATTACTCTACCCAGCAAAGCAATTACTCATAATTGAAGGGCAGATAAAGAGCTTCACAGATAAAAAAGCTAAAGGAGTTCAAGAACACCAAACCAGTATTATATGAAATGCTGGAAGGTACTCTTTTAGAAGAGGAAGAAGAAAAAGGTAAAAGATAAAAAATTATGAACAACAAATACATATCTATCAACAAGTGAATCTAAAAATTAAGTGAATTAAAAATTTGATCAACAGAATAAACTGGTCAATATAATAGAATCAGGAGCACAGAAAGGGGGTGGACTGATAGTTCTCAGGGGAAAAGGTGTGAGGGGTGTACAGGGAGAGACTGGACAAAAATCATACACCTATGGATGAGGTCAATGGGAGGGAGGTAAGGGTAGATGGAGGGGTGGGAGCTGGGTGAAGGGGAGCTATGGAGGGGAAAAAAGAGAAAGAAATGTAATAATCTGAATAGTAAAGATTTAATAAAAGAAAAGCAGAAGAAGAAGAGGAGGAGGAGGAGGAGGAGGAAAAAGAGGAAGAAGAAGAGGAAGAAGGAAGAGGAGGAGGAGGAGTAGGAGGAGGAGGTAAAGATAAACATTAGGAACAACAAATACATATCTATCAACAAGTGAATCTAAAAATCAAGTCAATAAAAAATCTGATGAATAAATTAACTGGTGAATATAATAGAATCAGGGGCATAGAAAGGCAGTGAACTGACAATTCTCTGGGGGAAAGAGATGAGAGCGGTGTGGGAAGAGACTAGACAAAAATCGTATACCTATGGATGAGGACAATGTGGAGGAGGTAAGGGCAGAGGGTGGGGTGGGAATCAGGTAGAGGGAAGCTATGTGGATAAAAAAAGAGGAAGAATTGTAATTATCTGAACAATAAAGATTTATTAAATTTAAAAATAATAATAAAAATAAATAAAAAATACTACAGTAACAAAACAAAAAAATACACTACTCAACACCAGGAATATATACAATCTAATTTAAAAAGGACCAAAGACTAAATAGACACTTCTTCAAAGAGGACATACAAATGGTCTATAGACATATGAAAATAGACACCTGCCAGAATGTCTACTATCAATAAATCAACAAGTTCTGGCAAAGATGGAGAAAAGGGGACCTAGTTTATTGTTGGTAGGAATACAGACAAGTGTAGCCCTTATGGAAAACACTGTGATGTTTCCTCAAATAATTAAATATGAAATTGCCTTTTGATCCAGTAATCCCACTTCTCCTAATATATCCTAAGAAGCCTAAAACGCCAATCAGAAAGAATATATGCATCTGTATGTTAATGCAGTATTATTTACAAAAGCCAAGATCTGGAAACAGCCCAGATCTTGGCTATTGTAAATAACACTGAGTGAATATAAAAGCTGCGGTAAATTTACACAATTGTATACTGCACAGCTATAAAAAAGAAGGTGCTCTTACACTTTGTGACAGCATGGATAGATATGTAGAGTATTATGTGAAGTGCAATAAGCCAGTCAAAGAAAGACAATTGCCATATGATCTCACTAATATATTGGATCTAATCAACAAAATAAAGTACAGGCTAAATGGAATCAGAGGTACAGATGCATGGAATAGACTGGTGGGTGCTAGAGCAGAGGGCCTAGAGGTGACTGGATACATAAGCTGGAGGGATTAGCTAAAGAACATATATGCATGCCATGGACAGGGGCAATAGTGTGGAGAGGCCAAGGGAGGGGAAGGTGGATGTTGGTGGAGGTTGACAAAGTGAAAGAAAATGGGGACATCTGTAATAATGACAACATTAAAAATTTTAATGATATAAAAAGAAACTCTTACCCTTTGAGACAGCATGTATAGATCTGAAGATTATTATGCTACATGAAATAAGCCAGTAAATGAAAGACAAATACCAATACAAATGCTCTCACTTAAATGTGGAATCTAATAAACAAAATAAAGTGATGAACAAAATAGAACTTGAGGCATGGATAGATGGGACAGACTGATAGAGGTCAGAGAGGATGAGGGTCAGAGGAGACTAGATAAAAGGTAAAGAATTGTAGCCAAAAAAACATAATGCATAACCCATGGACACAGAGTGGTGGTAGGCAAGGTGGCGGGAGGGAGGTGGAATTGAGGGTATCTATAATAGTGTCAACAGTAAAATAATACATAAACAAATTAATAAATAATATTTTTAAAAAAATAAAAGCTTATTAGCTGGAAAGAAAAATACTAAATTAAGCCAGCATTGATATATCACTATTCACTTATTAGAATGATTAAAACTCAAAACACTGACAGAACCAAATGTTTGGCAGGTTGTGGAACAATAATAAGTCATTCATTGCTAATGAAAATGTAAAATGCGAGAGGAGAATCCAAGATGGCGGCATAGGTAAACACCTACACTGCTGCCTCACACAACAATTTCAAAACTACAACTAAAAGACAGAACAGACATCATCCAGAACCACAGGAAAGCTGGCGGAGTGGAAGTTCTACAGCTAGAAGGAAAGAGAGGGGCTCACGGAGACCCAGAGGAGCTGCAAAAAGCTGAGGTAGCGGGTGCCGGAGAACCTGGTTGGCTTTCTCTGGCGGGAGGGAAATGGACACTCCCAACGGCATTGAACCCCTTATCCTACGACACTAAACCCCAGATCCAGCCGAAACTCATAGGGGGGAGTTTGGACTGTGAAAAGGGAGAAGTGCACAGAAATTTAGGGGAGTTGCAAAGGATCGGAGGTCTGGTCGTGCACGGCACCACGGGGAGGACAGATTGCTGATTGTGCCGCTGGCTTTCGCTAGTGGGCAGGAGACAGACCCTCCCAACAGCGCCACTTCTGACTCCACTAAGCCCCTGTTTTGGGCGAAACCCTGGGGACCTAGACTCCTGTGGTCCTGGTGCGCAGGGAAGCTGGAAAGGCAGCGGTTAGAGGCACTGCGGGCGCGCACACAAGGACCGCTCCAGCCATTACCCAGTCACGTGAGACTCAGGGGCCGTGGAGGGTGGGGCCGACTGGAAGGCAAGGCGGTCCCTTAAGCCCTGAGACTCCACCCCTCCCAAGCTCAACAGAGGCTTCTGCGGCTGAATCCAGCACAGAAGTTTCCCCGGCATAGTGAAAATGCCGAGACAAGGGAAGGGATTACAAGCAAAAGAAATGGAGGAAAAAAAACTACTGGATATAGAGTTCAAAACCACGCTTATAAGGTTTTTCAAGAATATCCTAGAAAAGATGGATAAATTTAGTGAGACCCAAGAGGAGATGAAAAAGGACCAACTAGAAATTAAACATACACTGACTGAAATAAAAAATATTATACAGAGTCCTAACAGCAGACTAGAGAAAGTCAAGGATCAAGTCAAAAATTTGAAATATAAAGAAGCAGAAAACATTCAACTGGAAAAGCAAGAAGAGAAAAGAATCCAAAAATGTGAAGATAATGTAAGGAGCCTCTGGGACAGCTTCAAGCATACCAACATCAGAATTGTAGGGGTGCCAGAAGAAGAGAGAGAGCAAGATACTGAAAACCTATTTAAGGAAATAATGACTGAAAACTTCCCACATCTGGTAAAAGAAATAGACTTACAAGTCCAGGAAGTACACAGAACCCCAAATAAAAGGAATCCAAAGAGGACCACACCAAGACACATCATAATTAAAATACCAAGAGCAAAAGACAAAGAGAGAATATTAAAAGCAGCAAGAGAAAAACAGTTCATTACCTACAAGGGAGCACCCATACGTCTGTCAGCTGATTTCTCAACAGAAACGATGCAGGCCAGACGGGAGTGGCAAGAAATATTCAACGTGATGAACAGCAAGAACCTACAACCAAGAATAATCTATCCAGCAAAGCTATCATTCAGAATAGAAGGGCAGATAAAGACCTTCACAGAGAAGAAAAAGCTAAAGGAGTTCATCAACTCCAAACCACTATTATATGAAATGCTGAAAGGTACTCTTTTAGAAGAGAAAGAAGAAAAAGGTAAAAGACAAAAAAATTATGAATAACAAATACACATCTATCAACAAGTGAATCTAAAAATTAAGTGAATTAAAAATTTGATCAACAGAATAAACTGGTGAATATAATAGAATCAGGAGCACAGAAAGGGAGTAGACTGACAATTCTCAGGAGGACAAAAATCATAAAGCATCCAATAGACTGTGAAATTACAGCAGAAAGATTAAAGTTAGGTGAAGTAGATAAGTTATCAATCAAAGGACTTGTATGCATGCATATAAGCATAACCAATGATCACAGACACTGGGGGGTCGGGGTATGTCTGGGAGGGAGGGGTGGCAATGGGGAGATATGTATAAAAATTAATAAAAAAATAATTTAAAAAAAATGTAAAATGCCACAGACACTTTTGAAGATAACTCGGAAGTTTTTTCAAAACTACCATACAATCCAGCTATTATGCCTCTTTAGTATTTACCTATATGAGTTGAAAATGTATACACACACATACACACACACACAAACAGCTTGCATATGAATGTTTATAGCAGCATTCATAATTACCAATATTTAGAAAAAACAAACATATACTTCAGTAGGTATAGCCAAACTGTGGCACATCTATACAACAGAACATTATTTAGTGATTAAAATAAATGAACTACAGGCCATGAGAAGACATAGAAAAATATTAAACTCATTTGTAAAATGAACTGGCAAGGCTACATACTGTATCCTATACATATGTCCAACTATATGATATTCTATAAAAAGCAGGACTGTGGAGTAAAAATATCAGTGATTGCCAAAGACTTGGGAATCCTAGGAAGTAGTGAATAGATAGAGCCCAGGGGATTTTTAGGATAGTGAAACTATCTTTATGCTCCTGTAAAGATGGATACATGTCAATAAACACTTGTAAAAGTACATAAAATGCACAACACAAATCTTGACAATAGCGTACACTATGGATTTTAGTTAATAATGATGTAATAATATTAGCTCACCAATTGTATAAAATATACCACACTAAAGCAATCTACACTAAACATCACTCTGTTATGCCCACCAGCCAATCAGAGCAAGTATGCAAATTAACCCAACAATGATGGCAGTTGATTTGCATATGCAGATATAGAATGAAGACTTAAGACTGCATAGAAGGAAGAAGAAAAGAAAGCGAAAAGTGGGGCAGCGTGGTGGTGGTGGTGGTGGTGGGAGGAAAAGCACAGGAGGGTGGGCAGTGGCAGTGGGATGGAAAGCACAGCGCAGGGAGCAGAGTCAGTAGGAGGGAAAGCAAGGGGGTGGTGGTGGTGGTGGTGGTGGGAGGGAGAGCACGGCAGGGGGAGCAGCAGTGGCTGGAGGGAAAGCATGAGGAAGGGAGGGTTATGGCGAAGGGAGGGAAGCCTTGTTCTTGCAGGAAACTTCTTGCAATGGGCCTCTAGTATATTATAAATTGAGGAAACTGTGTGTGTGTGTTTCTATGTGTGTGGGTACACACATACGTGTGTATGTATGTGTGTGTAGTGAAAAAAGGAAGTGCAGGAGAACTGTATTTTCTCAATTTTTGGTAAATCTAAAATGTCTCTAAAATATAAACTCTTATTTTTTTCAAAGGGGAAAGTAGTGAACAGATATTTATCAAAGGAAGATAAACAAATGATCAATAAGTGAAAAGATGCTAAACATCACTAGACATTTTGGAAATGTGAATCAAAATCATGAGATACCACTTCACACTCAGTAAAAGACAATAGGGAGGGAGGGGGCTGTTCGCTCAGCCCAGCCTGTGCCCTCTCACAGTCCAGGACCCCACAGGGGATGTCCGCCTAAGTCTGCAATCAGACATCCCCCAAGGGGTCCTTAGCACTGCCCAAGAGGAGAGAGAGACTCCTGCACCACCACTGTGCTCTCCAGCCATGAGCCCGGCTTCTGGCTGAGCAGCACTTCCCCTATGGGTGTGCACTGACCACCAGGGGACAGCTCCTGCATGGAGCATCTGCCCCCTGGTGGTCAGTGTGCATCATCACAACCAGTCATGCTGCTGTTTGTTTGATTTGCGTATTAACATTTTATTTTATAGGACTAGTGAACCAGTGCACGAAACTCATGCACATTAAAAGGGGATTAATTACAGGAAATAATTTAATATTGCTATTTGCCCTTTCTCTATAATAGAAGTGTGAGAGATGAAAGAAAATTAGTAAAATGTATATGAAAACCTTCCTCCTGTCAGAGTCTGGGGCTTACCATGGGACCCAGAGTCAAGTCCCCGACAACCCACATGCACCTCAAATCACATGACACCCAGACCCAGTCACCCCCCCACTATTGGGCTAGATCCAGACCCGGCCAGTTCCACACTTGTCAACCCCTGTTGGGCAGGGGGCATAGCCTCAGGTTCCTTGGCCAGGTGCCAGGATGGGAGGTGGGTGGCCTGATGTCCCCCATCCCAGACAGGGGCAGGAGGCATGCCTTGAGGTCTTCCATCAAGTCCTGCCAGGTGAAGGATATGGCCTGAGATCCCCTGTCAAACCTCACTGGGTGGGAGGCATGGCCTGAGGTCCCCTGTCAAGCCACTAGGCTGGGGGTCACAGCCTCAGGTCCCCCAGCCCAGCACTGGGAGGGCGGTGCAGCCTAAGGTCCCCCATCAAGTCCCATTGGCGGGGGCACGGCCTGAGTTCCCTAGACCCAGCACTGGAGGTGCACCTTGAGGTCCCCCATCAAACCCTGCTGGGTGGGGGCATGACCTGAGATCCCCTGTCAAGTCCTGCCAGTGAAGAACCCAGGCTGAGCAGCCTCATGATCACAGGGCCAACAGGCCAGGCAGAGCCTGGCCAAGCCGCCCCCACAATCCCAGGCAACGAAGCCACTCTGCTGACCAACCTGCATGGGGGGGGGGGGGGCGCGGGGAGGGCATGATGCAGTGTTCAAGGCCTCTAGCCTGCAACCATGGGAAGACTCCCTCTCCCCAGAGTTAGGAGCACCAGCCCAGGTCTACCCAGCAGCCAGGTCCTGACTGCCTGGGTGAGTTCCTGCAGGCTGAGGTTTGATCCTCACTCATTAGCAGTAGGAGACCAGTGCCTTTGTTATTCCTGTGTGTGGTCTGGGTTTTAATTGGACAAATGCCTGGTGGTCCCACTCGCCAGCTTGGCAAAATCTTTAAGGGGGAGAATTCTGTCTGGGTTTCCTCAAATTTCCTCAGCCTCTACTCACCCCTCTGTAAAGGCGCAGAACAAGTGAGGCCCCTTAAATAAAAATCAGAGGTCTCCAGCAACAGGGGCCCTCTCATCACAGTCATTTGGACTGGATGGCATTTGAGTATTTATCTAGGCACCAAGACAGAGAAACATAAGCTCAAGTCATGATCTCTGTCCTTAAAATATTCACAATCTTATTAGAGTGGATGATAAAAACGCAGTAATAATATCAAAATGTAAGGTAACAATACAGAGAGGAAAAGCGGCAATTGCTAGGATGATTTTCCAATAATTAGTACAAAAAGTATGTGCTTTTAAAATATATGTGGAAGTAGCTGTTTCATGAGTATGGCATCCCTTCCTATTTTAAAGGAAGTTGAGTTCCACGTGAACTGTGTACTATTTATTCTATGTTATCTGAGGCACAGGACAAGGAAAACCCTAAGTGTATTATGCTTTGATATTTGAGTCATTCTTTATTGTTCAATGTAATTTATTTCTGTATGCTCAGTTTACCTAAGATACTCTAATTCTACCACTCTGTGAGTAAAAAAATAATCCAGTAAATTAGAATGCCTTGAAATATTTACTTTATTGCAAATGATAAAACCAGATAAGGAATAAAATGAAATCACATTGATATGACCCTAAATATTTGAGATTTTTTTTTTTTAGTAAGGTGGGGAACAAAGGACTTATTTCTCTAACTAAAGAATGATTAGGTTAATTTTCCCTCATTTTCTCATTAGCAGCTTTGTTTCTTTCTTCATCCTTTCTCACTTCTTACTCAATCTTTTGAGCTTCTCTCTCACTAAACTTGTAATGTATTCCTTGACCAGGCTTCAAAGCTATACTCGCATTCATAGATAAAAGACTTCATGCACTGTCCAAGCAAGAACTGCCACAGTAACCCTGAAATGATGACATGAGCACATGATAAATACTCTGACACACACACACCAAAAAAAAAAAGCTAGTTTTTAGAGGAGGCTCCATATTATAAGCAAACCTTTGTTGCTCTATCTGTGAGCTAAAAGGACCTGTCCTCCCATTGAAAGGCCCCTAAGTCGACAGACTGACTACTCCAAGTTGCTGACACCATGGGACAGAACAAATAATCTGTCCAAGTGTTGATCCCCTTAGTTCAGTGCAGGTCAAGTTCAGCTCAGCCATCTATCAAGGTACTGGAATGTGCAGCAAGTAAATACCCACATTCTGCCAGGAGAAAATAAAAGCTGGGTCATTGACTCATCACAGGAGGAAGAAGATTATTCCTCCACATCAAAAAGGCACCAGCAACCTTCATTTAGGTCTGCACTGTATAATGGGTAGATTTTCAGCAAGCGCTCAAAAAGACAATGATGCTTTTATCTTGCATTCTCCCCCTTTGCAATAAGAGTTTATGTTAAAGCCATTTAACTGTTTGGAGTGCAGCCTGGTGGATTACCTGTTTGTAAGAATCAAGCACATTACTTGATCATGTGACTAAAGGGAGTGGGGAGGAGGAGATTTTTGTAAAACTGGTTTTGCTTTGAAGGATCTTCAGCAGTTTTGGAAACCTCACAAAGACTTTTATACATTCTTGCCCCATAATATGAAAGGATTAAATGTGAACAATATGTCGAGATATGGTCTTGCATTTCCAGTTATTTTTTTAGTTAGCCTTATTAAATTGCAAGTTCTAAAGCCAACTACTCTTTATTGCAAAAAGTTGTGGAGAAGTGGATAAAAAGCATATCTCTAGAAAAGTGGTTCTCAACCTTCCTAATGCCTCGACCCTTGAATACAGTTCTTCATCTTGTGGTGACCCCCAACCACAAAATTATTTTCGTTGCTACTTCATAACTGTGATTTTGTTACTGTTATGAATCGTAATGTAAATATTTGATATGTAGGATGTCTTAGGTGATCCCCAAAAGGGTGGCGACCTACAAGTTGAGAACTGCTGCTCTAGAATACTCTACACAGTTTTTGGAGTTAAACATCTGTGGGAACCTCTTTCCACGTCCCGCGTGGTTCAGGGTTCCCAGGTCAGGGTTCGGGTTCTGAAGGAGGCCGCACGCAAACGAAATGAGAGACTAGAAAGCATTAATTTGGCGATATTGGGGGGCCAGGCGGGAGCCTTCCTCTAGTGGAAAGGACTGACACTTGCTCTGGCCTTTTCTCCCTTTTATTAAGACTTTGGGACACACCCCTAGCCTTTAGGCAGGAAATAACAAAAACAGAAATTAACATGAAACAAACAGATAGAAGTTGCTTCAACCAACAAATGTTTCAACTCAACAGTGAGTAATTAGCTCTGACCTTTCAGAGCAGTTAAGGTTGACCAGCCTTCTGGCTTCCTGTTTACATCCATTTAGTGAGAACAATATTTGGTTTCTAACAAACATCCAGCATAATTTTAAGATAAGGCTTCATTAGGTAAAGTGAAACAATCCTCTTTGAACTGAATGCCCCCAAATTTATTTCTGGAAGATCAGCATTTTGAGGACAGGAATCTTTTTTCTTTTTTTATTTGTTAAAGTTTTACTTATGTGTCCTTTTTCCTGATTGACCCCTCCCTACCCAGCCATTCTCAACCCAGGTAAGCTCTCACTACCCCAGTGTCTGTGTCCATTGGTTATGCATGCATACCAGGTATACCAGTTAATATGTGGATTTTTTAATAAAAGAAAACAGGATAATTTCAAGAGAAATATAAAAAGTGCTTTATTCAAAGTAATGTCCATTGCTAGCTACACATTTCTCTCATCTTCCATGTAATTTGTGGATACCGACCCAATAGAATTTTTCCTGTTTTGAGGCAAACCATTCAGATACCCAATTTTTCACTTCGTATGTTTTGAAGTGCTGCTCAGAAAGTGTATGTGCCATCAATTGGAACAATGGTAATCTGAAGAAGCAAGGTTTGATGAATAAGGCAGGTAGGTGAATACTTCCCAGGCAAAATCTTTTAATGTGTCCTTAACTGGTTTGCCAGTATTATCATGAAGCAAAATTACTTTGCCATGTCTTCTGGCACATTCTGGTCATTTCACAATCAAAGCATGGTTCAAATTCATCATTTGTTATCAGTAGTGATCAGTATTAATGATTTCACCTGGTTTTAGAAGCTCATAATACACCACACCTTCCTGGTCCCACCAAACGCAGTGCATTGTCTTCTTTCCAAAGTGATTTGGCCTTGCAGTCGATGTTCACAGTTGACCTAGATCAACCAATGACTTTGTGCATTTGGGATTCTCAAAATAAATCTACTTTTCATTGCCAGTCACAATTTGATGCAAAAAGACTTTTTTTGTGTGTGTGCCATTGAAGCAACATTTTACTGATGACTTTTCAGTTTTTCATTTGTCTTTCCCATTGCCTGTAAACAATCAGAAATTGTTTTCTGAGCAACATTTAATCTTTCTGCTAGTTGTTTTTGAGTTTGACATGCATCTTCATCCAATAAATGCTTGTAATTGTTCATCTTCAAACGTTTTTGGTTGACCTAAACATTCTTTGTCTTTCACGTCGAAATTATCACTTTTAAAGCTTTAAACCAGCATTCAGAGTATCTTGAGATGGAGAATGTTCACTATAAGCTTCTTGAAGTATAGGATAACTTCCCATAAATGCTCTTTTTTTTGGCACGAAATTTGACATTTTTAAGTGTAAAAATATATATGATGTTAACACCTTCAGCAAATTTGACATATGAAGTTTTGAAGCTTGCTGTCAATACAACAAAATAGCAAATATATCAAATTGCATATTTATCAATATATATGTAACTTTATCTAGTGAAAAAAATCCACATTATTAACTGGTATACCTGGTGCAAGTCCTTTGGTTGCTCTCTAACCACCACCTCCCCCCTTCCCCCCACCCCTCTCTTCCCTGCCATTTTTCTCTGGATCTATTTTTGTTCATCAAATTATGTTGATCATTATATCCCACCTATGAATGAGATCATGTGATACTTATCTTTCTCCAACTGGCTTATTTCGCTTAGCATAATGCTCTCAAGTTCCATCCATGCTGTTGTTAATAGTAAAAATTCCCTCTTTTTTATAGTGGTGTAGCATTCCGTTGTGTAGATGTACCTCAGGAATCTTAAATGTTAACAAAGTTGAACTGAAATACCTAAAATGATTAACTAATGAAACTAGCATGAGATTAGAGCTTTTTTGTGGCTGAAATATATTTTAATTCCAAGAAGAAAATTTTTTGTATGTCACCTGAGTGAACTATTCATTTCCATTATAGCCATTTTTTTTCTTTATATATTTGTAATCTCTCTCCACTGAAGGCACATGATGGATATGAAGAAAATGGCACTATCCAATATCAAATTACGTACTATCTTGTTATTAAAGTCTCTAATTTCAAAAGTTGATAGTAAGCAACTTTAGTGTCTTTTTCAAGACTAAATAAGATAAACGCATGTGAAATTGGTTTGAAAAATAGATCTGAAATATTATGATCAACCCATCCTTGGGTTAATTTTAGAATATATCTCATTAGTATGGAAAGTAAATTTAACCTAAAATTCTGTTTTCTATTCTATTTTGAATTTTCAACTCTTCAGCAGACAAAGAAATCATGGACTATTAACTGCATAATAGGAGAGAAAAGTGGATTGATTCTGAGGACTTTCTCTGCCCTGGATACCAACTGTTTGTTAAGTAAGCTCTTAAACTGGAACAAATCATAATTAGGACCCAAATCCCATATTTGGCCAGGACAGTAGACTCTTAAATAATTCAAGCTTAAAATTCAGATTTCAATTTCAAATTGACAAAGATTGATGGATTATTATTTGTTGAAAAATAAGTAGATTTTTAAATAACTTGATAAATGATAGTGGATATTTCTAAACACATGGTTTCAAGAAGACAAATTATTAGATATTTTATTCCTTTATTATATGAATAAAATATCTATTTACTTTAGCAAAATACCACAGTTTTAGTTATCCAAAGTATAATGTTCTTTAACAGCTTTGTTGAGATATCATTGTACATATCATAAAATTCACTCATTAAATGTACAATTTAATGGGTTTTAGTATATTTTAAAAGTTGTAGCCCTGGCCAGTGTGGCTCAATTTGTTGGGCATCCTCCCATGCACTGAAAGATTGTTGGTTTAATTCCTGGTCAGGGCAGATGTCCTGGTAGGCTGCTGATCAATATTTCTTTCTCACATCAATGTTTTTCTCTCTCTTTTCCTCCCCCGCTAAAAATCTATTTTAAAATAAAAAATAAATTTTAAAAAAGCCTTTCCCAGTCAGTGGAGCACTCCTAACCACTTCCGGTTTAAATATATATAAATTGTACATCCATCAGCATAATCTAAACTTAGAACATTGCTATCAGATCACTCAATTCTCATTGCTTTCAATTTTCAGTAAAACACATTTTTTACAAGACTTGGAATATAAAACTCCCAGTTGGAAAAATTGTATACAACTTTAGAATGTGTCTTTCACTCCTTCATTGTATCCTATGTGTGTCTAGAATAGTTAGGGCACATCATAATTTTTCAATGTATTTTTACTTCAACTTTTATTCCTCTTTATATGCTATAAAAATTAGATTATTCTTCATTTGCATTTGTGCCCTCACTTTATCCAACTATATTACTCTAACTTACAATTTCAAATTCAACTTTTTCATAAAGCTAAACAATCACCTAATCAAACAAAGAAAGGTCTTTAATGCAGTTCTGGTTCAAGAATCTGCAGCTCACCCTGGACCAGAAAAGTGGCATAACTCTCCACCAGAAAAGTGGTGTTATCAGCATGTCTTAAATGCTGTTATTTAAGTGTAATTAACATTTTATAACATGCCAACTTGAGAAAAAAATAAGTATATTTTTTAGGTAAGGCAGCAATTACTTATATCCGAGGAATATATCTGAGAGTAACATTTCTCGCTGTTGTTTTGTGTTACTGTCACTATGAGAGTTGTGAGATGCAAGATTCATATAGTTATATTAATAAAGTCAACTATATTGTTACTTTATACCTGAATAACAAATTATATGTTCATTCCAGTTTTAGCTTTGGTAATAATTTTAAATATTTTACCCTAATACCAAAATAAATAAACTATTTGTTCTTTCATCAACCAAACACAATTCAGGGTCTTAAAATATATGAAATTTATCCAAAAACTCAGTTTATAGTGTTGAACTTTATTTTTAACTTAGCACTTTTATATCTAACTATGTATTTTACAGGAGTTTTACAATTAGTAGGAAGCATCCCTTTAATAAATTTAGTAGATTCCAGGTTAATAGAGTTTTGCTTCACTGTTTCTGAGACTCTACCTTATTGTAATTGGAGTTTCTTTCCAATTTTTAGTCCCAAAATCTGTTCTTTAAAAAAATAATGTCTCTCTTTCTCTCTCTCTCTCTCTCTCTCTCTCTCTCTCTCTCTCTCTCTCTCTCACACACACACACACACACACACACACAGAATGCATGTATATAGTATTATCCATGTTTAGGGAGCTGTAACCTTGTTGACTTCCATATAAATCAATGAGATAGAACACTTTTTTTTTTCCTGGCTGCTTAGTGGATTTATGGTGCCATCATGTGGTAATATGTAGATTCACATTGTATTTTTTACATAATATTTTTTTCCTTTTTATTGAATTTATTAGGTTGATACTGGTTAACAAAATTATACAGATTTCAGGTGCACAACTCCACAACACAACTTCTGTGTACTATATCTGTGTGTTCACCCTAAGTCAAGTTTCTGTCCATCACCTCTGTACCTTCCTCCACCTCCCCACCCCTATAATCACCACACTATTGTCCATGTCCATGAGTGTTTTATCTTTTTGATCAATCTCTCCACCCACCCCACCTAGCTTTGCAATCTCTCCCTTAACAGCTGTCTGCCTGCTCTCTATCTATGAGACTGTCTCTATTTTGTTTGATAGTTCATTTTATTCATTAGAGTCTGCATATGAGTGAAATCATATGGTACTAGTCTTTCTCTGACTGGCTTATTTCACTTAGCATAATGCTTTCCAGGTTCATCCATATCATCTTTAACTTATGAGAACATCATAAATGTATTTTTAAAATACAGAAATATTATATTTATTTCAGATCCCTGTCTTAATTAAAGAAATAAACTTTGCAGATGCAGCCAGGTCAGTCCTCCCCACCATTTCTCCCTTCTCAGAGGTAACTGCAGACTTTTGAAAATTTAGTTTTGTTCTTTATCTAAACAAATGTATATTTATTATTTATATATATAGTCATAATAACAATAAAGTATTATTTTATAATTTGAACTACATATACACATAGATACATATGGCATCATTCTAAATATATTCTCTTTCAATTTGTGTTTTATGTTCTTGCTGATGTGTTATGTTGTTGTTGTTGTTATGCCTGGCTCTTCTGGCTAACACTCTACCATGATGTTGACTAGGTGTGACAATAAGACATATTTTTGTAGTGTTCTTGACATTAAAAGATTGCTTCTATTTTACCATTACTTGTAATATTTGCTATAGGTTTTGATAGATAGCACTTAGAAGGCTAAGAAAACTGGATTTCATTGCTAAGAGTTTTATATTGAATAAATACTATTTTAAAAGTCCTTTTCAGTATTTATTGATAGAGTCTAATGTGGTTTCTTTTTGAACAATGAAATGAACCACTTTCATTATCCCTGCCACAATTGAGAAAATTCAAGTATGTGGATTAACTCTTTATTTTTATACTAGAGGCCTGATGCATGAAATCCATGCACTTGGAGGAGGGGGTGGGTCCCTCAGCCTAGCCAGCATCCTCTTCAATCTGGGAATCCTGTGGGGATGTCCAACTGCCAGTTTAAGCTCAATCCCATATGGATGCCCATAGGGATCAGGTTTAAACTGGCAGTTGGACATTCCTCTCACAATCTGGGATTGCCATCTCCTAACCACTCACCTTCCTGCCTGTCTGATTGCCCCTAACAGCTTATAGCTGCCAGCCAAATTGCTCCCTAACTGCTCCTCTGCAAGCCTGATTGACACCTAATTGCATCCCTGCTGGCCCAATTGCCCCCAACTGCCCTCCCCTGCCAGCCTGATCTCCTCCAACTGCCCTCCCCTATTGACCTAATATTACCCCCAACTACCTTCCCCTGCCAGCCTGATTGACCACAACTTCCCTCCTCTGCTGGCTATCTTGTGGTGGCCATCTTGTGACAACATGAGGGCAGTCATCTTGTGACGACATGAGGATGCAATGGCTACCTAGGCTTTTATTAGTATAGATTAAAAATATTACACAGAAAATGACCTTGCAAAGACTCTCTTAGCTAGAAATGCACTACATAACTTTGTTTCTGTCAATGACAAAGTGTATATACAATGGTTGTCCCATAGGCCTGTAGTGGAGCTGAAAAATTCTTATTACCTAGTGGCATCATAACTATCCTAAAATTGTAATGCTGTAGGTGTCTAATCAGTAGGGTCAGAATAAACCTGGGTTCAGCAGCCTCAGTTCTTAATGTCTGGCTAAGAAAATAATTCAGAGCCAAGACCCAAACTCACTAGAGAAAATTTATTTGAGCAAGCAAAGAGTAAGTATACTTGAAGAGAAATTTCAAGTGGGCTAGGATTCATTTTAAACCATCAGATGGGAATTCATTGGTTTCTTTTTCAAACTGATGTATCAGGGCCTGTCCTGTAGTTTTTTGTCCTTGCATATGACTGGAGGCATTCTAGGGTAGAGATCCTAGGGACAAGATCTTGAACTAAGTATTTCCAATATCTACTCTACCAGTTCTTTCTCATTACTAAGTGCCCAGGATGTAACTGACCCATTGTCCCTGCTCTGCTCATATCTGTCTAACTATCTACAACATACTCCCACCCAAAGATCTTGGCTCTGAATTTTTTCAGGGAAAACAAGTGCAGTGTCTCTTCTGTATCTGCTTCCTGCTGAAAAGGGATGATGTTTTTCTTTAAAGCCAAGAGATCCTTACTCTCTGTCAGAGGAACAATGAGTCCTGGGCATGGAAAGAAGTGGCAATGGTGTCCAGAGTTGATAAAGGGCAGTATTACTAGAGCACAAATAGAGTTTGCAACCTAGAAGAGACAAACTGTGTTATAAATAAAAGTATTATTAGGGATCAAAAGAAAAAGAGTTTGGGCATAAGGGATTTGGGACCATTTGCCCTGTTGCTTGTAGAAAAGATCCAATTGAGGATTTTTCAGAATGGCTGTCAAATAAGCAGAAATGTCGCCTACCTTCTCCTGGAGCCAGGCCAGAAAAGCAACTAAATCAGAGAACATCTATCCAGAATTAACAAATTAGACACAGCTGAGGAAATAATTTTCAATAAGGAAGGGCAGAGGATGCCTAGAGAATACCACTTGCCAACCATGACCCGCGTGAAATTACCTTCCGTGCTCTGTCAGTAAGTGGTGCAGTACCTCCTGGCAGGCTCCCAGACATCTGAAGTGAGTGCTCACCAGAGTAACCTCCCTCACCAAGCCTCCTCACAAGCCCACCAGAACCCAGAGTGCCAGCATCCAGCTCCAGGACCCTGCAGTGCATGTAAACCAGGGTATCCCAGATCCCAGCTCTAAGCCCCAGAATCATGATGCCAGTCTAACCCAGGACCACTTAGTGCTTACTCTACCCTGAGTACTGGGACTTGTTGCCATGGCAACCTGGAACAACCCAGTACATGCCCCACTTTGGGCCACAGGAGAACATGGAGTGTGCAACCCAGAGCAACCTCCACCCAACCTCCACTCCACACCAGAGAGGAGAGAACTGGAGCAACCCAGCATGTACCTCGCTCTGGGCCGCAAGAAAACAAGAACTGTGTGACCCAGAGCAACCTAGAACTGTTCTATACCAACCCCTGGGACAGTCCCACCAGGGCTACCTGTAGCAATCTAGTACACACCCCACTCAAACCACAAGAGAGTGCTGCCTGGGTGACCTGGAGCAATCTGATTTGCCTAGCCAGGAGCCACAGGACCATGCTGCAAGTGCTCTACAAGAAGGACCTAGGGTGCCACCCTGCCATGGGTGCTGGAGTTGCACAGTAAATTGTATACCAAAGAGCTCTGGTTCCTCACAAGGAGTCGCACACCAGAGAAACTACATATGCTTCTGCCAACCTGAGCATCTGAAGTGGACAACTGAGGTACCAGATCCATGGAAGAAGGGGATACAACTCAGAGCAGAGAAAAATAAAGGCATAAGATGCAAGGCAGACCCAACCTCTGGACTAGCAATTTCCAAACCATTGTCTTGATAGGGTGTTCAATCTCTCAAACCTCAAGTACGGTGCCCAGGGCTAGAAAGAGAAGCAATAAATTGGTAGACAAAGAAGCACCCCAAAGGAAAGAAAAAAGGAATCTCCAGAAAAGGAACTAAATGAAATGAGGCAACCAATATGTCAGAGAAAGAATTCAGAGTAAAGTTCATAAAGTTTGTAAACAGGCTGGATGAGAAAATCAACAACATACGGATGAACCAAAAGGAAATGAATAATAATATAAGTACAATAAAGAATACAATGGGAGGTTTTAACAGTAGTCTAGAGGAAGCAGAGGAATGATTCAGTGATGTAGAAGACAGGGTATAAAAGCACATCCAATCTGAACAGCAATTGGAAGGAAAAAATAGAAAGCAGGAGGAGAGCTTAAGGGAACTTTGAGACAAAAAGAAATGAAGCAAGATTCGTGTAATAAGGGTACCAAAAGGATAAGAAGAGGAGCAAGGATGAGAAAACTATTTGAAGAAATAATGATAGCAAACTTCCCTGGTTTGGGGATCTTCCATCCCTTTGGAGCTCTAGGTCCTCACAGGGAGTCACACATCAAAGAAACTGTATACGTGTTCCCGCCACCCTGAGCATCTGATTGGAACATTAAGTGCTCCAATCAGAAAACATACAGTGGCTGAATGTATAAGAAAACATTACCTATAAATATGCTGTCTACAAGAAATCTACCTCAGAACAAGGGACTCACTCAGATTGAAAGTGAATGAATGGAAAAAGTCACACAAGCACAGAGTCCCAAACAAGATGAACCCAAAAACACCTACACCAAAGGCACATCATAATAACAATAGCAAACATTAATGAAAAAGGGAGAATCACGAGGGTTGCAAGAGAGAGACAGAGAGTCATTGACAAGGGATCTCCCATTAGATTATCAAAATATTTCTCAACAAAAACACATCAGAACAGCAGAGAATGGAATGAAGTATACAAAGTGATGCAAAACAATGGACTGAAACAAAGATATAGTCTATCCAACAAGGCTATCATTAAAAAGTGAATGAAAAATCAGGAGCTTCACAGACAAAAAAAAAGGCTAAAAAAGTTTATTACTACCAAGCCAGGAATGCAAGAAATGCTAAAAGGACTATTGTAAAAAATGAAGAAGAAGAAGAAGAAGAAGAAGAAGAAGAAGAAGAAGAAGAAGAAGAAGAAGAAGAAGAAGAAGGAGAAGGGGAGAAGAGGAGGAGGAGGAGGAGGAGGAGGAGGAGGAGGAGGAGGAGGAGGAGGAGGGGGAAGAGGAAGGAGAAATACCAAGAAAAGAATGAATACTAGAATAAAGAATAAAAATAGCTACAAACAGTAACCTTAAACATAAATGGATTAAATGCTCCAATCAAAAAACATACAGTAGCTGAATGTATAAGAAAATATGACCCATATCTACAAGAGACCCACCTCAGAACAAGGGACTCATGCAGACTGAAGTGGAAGGGATGGAAAAATATCTTCCAGGCAAATGGAAATGAAAAAAAAAAAGCTAGAGTAGCAATACTTATATATGACAAAATAGACCTCAAAGTGAAGGCCATAACAAGAGATAAACAAGGCAACTTCATAATATAAAAGGGACTGATACAAGAGGATATACCTCTGATAAACATATATGCACCCAATGAAGGCGCACCCAAATACATTAAAAAAACAACTTCTGGAAGATATCAAGGGAGATATTGACAGCAATACAATCATAATAGGTGACTTTAATACCTCATTGACACCACTGGATAAATATTCTAGACAAAAAAGTCAACAAAGAAATAGCAATTCTAAGTGACTCACTAGAATAGATACACTTAACAGACATCTTCAGAACATTTCACCCCAAAGATACAGAATATACATTCTTCTCAAGTACACATGGGACATTTTCAAATATAGGCCACATGTAAGGACACAGGCTAAATCTCTACAAATTCAAGAAGACTGAAATCATATCAAGCATCTTTTCAGATCACAATGACATAAAACTGGAAATCAACTAAAATAAAAACAACCTCAAAAAAATCAAACACATGGAGACTAAATAGCATGCTATTAAACAATGACTGGGTTACCAGAGAGATCAAAGAAGAAATTAAAAACATCATGGCAACAAAAGACAATGAAAACATAGCAATCCAAAATCTATGGGACACAGTTAAAGCAGTCTTGAGAGGGAAGTTCATAACTCTACAAGCCTACTGCAAAAAACATGAAACAGTGGTAATAAATTACCTAACCCTACAACTCAAAGAGTTAGAAAGATAACAACAAGGAAAGTCAAGTGTAAGCAGAAGGAAGGATATAATAAAGATCAAAATGGAGATAAACGACATAGAGACCAAAGAAACAATTGAAAAGATCAACAAAACCAACAGTTGTTTCTTTGAAAGGATAAACAAAATTGATTAACCTTTAGCCAGGCTCACCAAGAAGCAAGAGAGAGGACTCAAATAAACAAAATCCGAAATGAAAGAGGATAAATAACAATGACCCCACAAAAATATAAAGGATTGGGATTTGGAAAATGGCGGCAGAGTAGACGGACGCATCTGGAGCTTTGTCGCTGGGCAGAGAGAGAGAGAGCGGCTGAGAGTTGCATTGGGAGTGTTTGTTGGCAAGCTAGGAGTCAGTTGTCCTCCAGGGGAAGGCGGGGAACTGCTGGAAGGGGCTCTCCCGGCCAGGCAGCCCCACGGCCACGGGGTTTTTGTCCGCTGGAGCCACCAGCGCGAACGCGGAGCCCGAGCCATCTTGCAGTGGGAGGTGGATGTCTGCGGCACTCTGAAGCCTTCGGCTGGGCACCCATTGAGCAGCCAGGAACCCGGGGACCCAGAACTCTGCTCTCCAATCGGTGCAGACACGCGGCGGAATCAGAGATCCACAGAACACACGGAAAGGTCAGATTGCGCCTGACTTAAGGGGGAGGTGGATGTCTGCCGAGGTCTGAAAGCTGCGGCTGACGGAGGCACCCACAGAGCAGCCAGGACCCAGAGCGTGGCTTCCCAGGCGGCACAGACGCGCAGGCGGAGGATTCAGAGATCCACAGGGCAAGTGCACGGAAGGGTCAGATTTAGCCTGGGCCAGGGTGCGGTCTCCTACCCCCGCAGGGCAGAGACAAGCACACTGTGGGAGCCGGGCTGCGGGAAAGCTGCCTCTGGAGAGGTCCGCAGAGGTGGTCAGGGCGTGATCCCTGAGTGTGAAGGCAGACCCTCTGAGCTATTGACAGAGGAGAGCTCCGGAAAAACGACTCTTTTTTTTTTTTCTTTTTCTCTGGGGCAGAGGGACAACCTGGGAGTTATTGCAGTGTCCAGGCTGCAAAACCCCCACAAACTGGTTTGGGGAACCACAGAGTAGCAGGATCTGAGCACAGCCCAGAGAGGTCCTGTGCTTTGTCTCAGAGATCAATTCCGAAACACTGCCACCCAATGGATGACACACAAATTGACTCTCGCATAACCACAAGAGAATAAAGAGATTAAAACACCAAGAGGGGAACACAGGGAACTGCAATACCTCCCCTACTGGGAAAAGAGGAGTGCCAAGCAGAATAATAGTGGAAGTGAAGGACCATTCTATTTTTCTTCTTTTTTTTTTATTTTTCCTTTTTTCTTTTTTCTTTTTCTTAATTTTTAATTCTTTATTTTTCATTTTCACATATTTTAACTAAAAGAATATTTTTTTTCTTTCTGCCTCAATTGATTTTACCTTTATAATTATTACATTTTAGTTTTAAACTAGTATTATTAATTACTACTAGTACTTTACCGTTTTTGGGAAAAAAGTCCATTTTGTTTTCTCTTTATTTTATTTCGGGATTACAGTTCTACATTCTATTTTCATCTTCCCTTTAGCATAATTTTACTCCAACTCAACTCCACCTTTATGCCAACACTTTCCTCCTAACTTTCCCCATTTTGCTGTCTTGTTTCTCTTTCCCTTTTCCAACTTTAGATTCTCCCTATTTTTCTCTTTACCTGGTTAAAATTTCACCCCATTTATATATCAAATTTCAAATTCCCTACTACAAGTCCACACAAACCTCTCCCCTCTTGTCTTCACTAGCCAAAATGTTGTTTTTTCTCTAGGTCCTTTTGTTGCTATTTGCCTGAAAAGTGATTATATCGATTTTTTTAATTTTTTTGAGAGATTGTTTTAGTTTATTCTACTTGTTTTATTTTGCTTTTTGCTTGCTTTGTTTTCTACCTCTCTTTTCCCTCATCTCCCTCGATACCAGTTGCTATTTGCAATTTGCATCAATCTCTAGGTACTGGTTGCTGGCCTTTATTGGGATTAGTGACTATTCTATTGGAGTTGTCTCCTGACGTCTATATTTTGTTCCTCTTTTCTCTCTTATACACTTTCTTTTCTCTCTGACTTTTTTCTCTTCCTCTTTCCTTCTCCTTTTTCTCCTTTTTATTTTCTTATTTTATTTTATTTTATTGTTCATTTATTTATCTTTTTTTTTCTCACTCTCCCAATTTGATTTTGGCACTTCTTTCTTTTCTTTCTTCCTCATTTTCCTCTTCTTCTTTCTCTATTTACCCCTAATTTGTCCTTCATTGGTGGTCACCTTATTTGTGATTATTAACATCTTGAATACATTTCTACTCAGTGCCTTGTGTGCTGTACCTGGTCGTGTTGTAGTTTGTGCCTATCAATCAACGTAGGAGAGAACACTACATAACCAGACACTCAGAGAAGAAAGACCATGGGCAGAAAAAGAAACAGCCCACAAAAGACAGAAAGGCAGGTTTCACCGGAAAAGAAAGTAAACGAAATAAAACCACAAATAAGCCTACCAGAGAAAGAGTTCAGAGAAATTATCATAATGTGGTTGAAAAGAATGGAAGACAAATTTGACAATATGAGTATGAGCCTAGAGGAGGTGAAGAAGCATGAAGAAGAAATGCAGAAGAAATTAGAGGAGGTGCAGAATAAACAAGAAGAAATGAATAATGACATCACTGCTATAAAGAACACAATAGAAAGCATCAAAAGTAGACTAGAAGAAGCATCAGTGAGCTAGAAGACACGGTAGGAAAAAATACCCAAGTACAGCAGTTTCTAGAAAAAAAAGTTAAAAAGCAAGAAGAGAATCTAAGGGAACTTTGGGATAACATGAAACAAAATAACATCCGCATAATTGGGGTTCCAGAAAGAGTGGAAACTGAACAAGGATTAGAGAACGTGTTTGAAGAAATAATGACAGAAAATTTCCCCAATATAGAAAAGAAAAAACCCACACAAATCCAAGAAGCTCACAGAGTCCCAAGCAAAATGAACCCCAACAAACCGAAACCGAGCCCATTATAATTAAATTGGCAAACACCGACAACAAAGTAAGAATCTTAAAAGCAGCCAGAGAGAAAGAGAAAGTTACCTACCAAGGAACCCCCATAAGACTAGCTACTGACTTCTCAACAGAAACTCATGAGGCCAGAAGAGAATGGAATGAAATATAAAAAGTCATGCAAAGGAAGGGTCTGAATCCAAGAATACTGTACCCTGCAAGACTCTCAATCAAAATTGAAGGTGAAATCAAAAGCTTCACAGACAAAAAAAGACTAAGGGAATATATTACCACCAAACCAGCAAAGCAAGAAATGTTAAAAGGTCTGCTGTAATAAAAAGAAAGAGGAAGTGAAGAAGGAACTCGGGGGTAAGGACTAAAAATGGCAACAGATAAGTACTTATCAATAATAACTTTAAATGTAAACGGATTAAATGCTCCAATCAAAAGACATAGGGTAACTGATTGGATAAGAAAACATGATCCATATATCTGCTGTCTGCAAGAAACCCACCTTAGAAAAAGAGATGCACACAGATTGAGGGTGAAGGGATGGAACATGATATTTCAGGCAAATGGAAATGAAAAAAAAGCTGGGGTTGCAATACTTATATCTGACAAATTAGATCTCAAAGTGAAGGACATAACAAGAGATAAAGAAGGCCACTTCATAATACTAGAGGGAACAATCCAACAAGAAGAAATAACTCTGGTAAACATATATGCACCCAATATAGGAGCACCTAAATACATAAAAAAAAACTCTTGGAGGATATTAAGGGAGAGATTGACAGCAATACAATCATAGTAGGAGACTTTAATACCCCAGTGTCACCATTGGACAAATCCTCTAAACAAAAAATCAGCAAAGAAACATCAATCCTAAATGACTCACTAGACCAGATGGAATTAATTGACATCTTCAGAACATTTCACCCCAAAGCCACAGAATATACATTCTTCTCCAGTGCACATGGGTCATTTTCAAAGATAGATCATATGTTGGGTCATAAGAAAAGTCTCTTCAAATTCAAGAAGATAGAAATCATATCAAGCATTTTCACAGACCACAGTGGCATAAAACTGGAAATCAACTATAATAAAAACAATAGAAAGAAATCAAACACATGGAGACTAAACAGCATGCTTTTAAACAACGACTGGGTAACCAGAGAGATCAAGGAAGAAATAAAAATCATGGCAAAAAATGACAATGACAACACAACAATACAAAATTTATGGGACACAGTGAAAACAGTCTTGAGAGGGAAGTTCATAGCCCTACAAGCCTACTGCAAAAAACAGGAAACAATGGTAATAAATCACCTAAACCTACAATTCAAAGAGCTAGAACATGAGCAACAAGAAAAGCCCAGTGTACTGAGAAGGAAGGAAATAGTGAAGATCAGGGCGGAGATAAACAACTTGGAGACCAAAGAAACAATTCAAAAGATCAACAAAACAAAGAGCTGGTTCTTTGAAAGGATAAACAAGATTGATGGACCCCTAGCCAGGGTCACCAAGAAGCAAAGAGAGAAGACCCAAATAAACAAAATCAGAAATGAGAGAGGAGAAATAACAACAGACCCTGTGGAAATACAAAGGATTGTTAAAAAATACTATGAACAACTCTATTCCAACAAATTGGACAACCTGCAAGAAATGGACATTTTCCTAGAAAAATATAACCTCACAAAACTCAATGAGGAGGAAGCCAAACATCTCAATAGTCCAATAACTATGGAAGAAATTGAAGCAGTAATCAAAAAGTTTCCAGCAAATAAAAGCCCGGGTCCAGATGGCTACACAGGAGAGTTTTACCAAACATTCAAGGAAGAATTAAAACCTATCCTCCTCGGACTATTCAAAAACATTCAAGAAGAAGGAATACTACCAAACACCTTCTATGAAGCCAGCATCACTCTAATACCAAAACCAGATAAAGACAACACAATGAAAGAGAATTATAGGCCAATATCTCTCATGAACATAGATGCCAAAATCCTCAACAAAATTCTAGCAAACCGGATCCAGCAGTACATCAGAAAGATCATACACCATGACCAAGCAGGATTCATCCCAGGAATGCAGGGATGGTACAATATCCACAAATCAATAAACGTGATACATCACATAAACAAATTGAGAGATAAAAATCACATAGTCATATCAATTGATGCAGAAAAAGCATTTGACACAATCCAACATCCTTTCTTGATAAAAACGCTCAGCAAAGTGGGAATAGAAGGATCATACCTCAACATCATAAAAGCCATATATGATAAACCCACAGCTAATATCATACTCAATGGGCAAAAACTAAAACCATTTCCCCTAAGAAGAGGAACAAGACAGGGATGCCCACTCTCACCTCTCCTGTTCGACATAGTACTGGAAGTATTAGCCATTGCAATTAGACAACAAGAAGAAATAAAAGGGATCCAAATTGGAAAAGAAGAAGTAAAGCTGTCCTTATTTACAGATGACATGATACTGTACATAAAAAACCCAAAGGACTCCATTCCAAAACTAATTGACTTAATTAATGAATTCGGCAATGTAGCAGGACACAAAATTAATGCTAAGAAGTCTGTGGCATTTCTATACACTAACAGTGAAATTATAGAAAGAGAAACTAAAAAAGCAATCCCATTTACCATCGCACCAAAAAAATTAAGATACCTAGGAATAAACCTAACTAAAGAGGTAAAAGACCTTTATGCAGAAAACTACAGGACACTGAAAAAAGAGATAGAGCAAGATGTTAACAGATGGAAGAGCATACCATGCTCATGGATTGGGAGAATCAACATCATTAAAATGTCCATACTACCCAAAGCAATCTACAGATTCAACGCACTACCCATTAAAATACCAACGACATATTTCACAGACCTACAAAGAATTCTTCATAGATTCATCTGGAACAAAAAAAGAACACAGATAGCTACAGCAATTCTGAGAAAAAAGAATAAAGTAGGTGGGATCTCAATACCAGACTTCAAGCTATACTACAAAGCAACTGTTCTCAAAACAGCCTGGTACTGGCACAAGAACAGACATATAGATCAATGGAATAGAATAGAGAACCCAGATATCCACCCAAGCCACTATGCTCAATTAATATCTGACAAAGGAGGCATGAACATTCAATGGAGCCAATATAGCCTCTTCAATAAATGGTGTTGGCAAAATTGGACAGATACATGCAAAAAATTGAAACTGGATCACCAACTTACACCAAATAAAAAAATAAACTCAAAATGGATACAGGACTTAAACATTAGAAGGTAAACCATAAAAATACTAGAGGAATCCACAGGCAGTACAATCTCAGATATATGCCGAAAGAACTTCTTCACTGATACTGCTCCAAAGGCAATGGAAGCTAAAGAAAAAATAAACAAATGGGACTACATCAAAATAAAAAGCTTTTGCACAGCAAAAGAAACCATCAACAAAACAACAAGAAAGATCAATGCATGGGAGAACATATTTGCAAATGCTATCACTGATAAAGGTTTAATCTCCAAAATCTACAACCAACTTATACAACTTAATAAAAGGAAGATCAAGGATCCAATAAAAATATGGGCAACGGACCTAAATAGAACCTTTTCAAAAGACGACAGAAGGAAGGCCAAGAGACACATGAAAACATGTTCAAAGTCATTAATCATCCGAGAGATGCAAATGAAAACGACAATGCGATACCATCTTACACCTGTCAGAATGGCAATCATCAACAAATCAACAAACGACAAGTGTGGGCGAGGATGCGGAGAAAAAGGAACCCTTGTGCCCTGTTGCTGGGAATGCAGACTGGTGCAGCCACTGTGGAGAACAGTATGGAATTTCCTTAAAAAAAACTAAAAATGGATCTCCCATTTGAGCCTGTAATACCACTCTTAGGAATTTATCCTAAGAAATTACAAACACCAATCAGAAAGGATTTATGCACCCCTATGTTCATAGCAGCACAATTTACAATAGCCACAATTTGGAAACAGCCTAGGTGCCCGTCAGCAGATGAGTGGATCAGAAAACTGTGGTACATCTACACAATGGAATTCTATGCAGCCATTAAAAAGAATGAATTCTTACCATTTGCAGCAACCTGGTTGGAACTGGAGAGCCTTATGCTTAGTGAAATAAGCCAGTCAATGAAGGAGAAGCATCACATGATCGCACTCATTGGGGGATAATAAAGAACATTATAAACTGATGAACAAAAGGATAGATACAGAGACAGTAAAGCTTCGAACAGACTGTGAAATTACATCAGGAAGATTAAAGTTAGGTGAAGTAGATAAGAGATCAATCAAAGGACTTGTATCTATGCATATAATCATAACCAATGAACATAGACACTGGGGGGTTGGGGTATGCCTGGGAGGGAGGGGGGGCAATGGGGAGATATGTATAAAAAATTAATAAAATTAAAAAAAGAAGCGAAAAAATATATAAAGGATTGTTTAAAAATACTATCAACAACTCTATTCCAACAAACTGGACAACCTGCAGGAAATGGACATATTCCTAGAAAAAATATAACCTTCAAAACTCAATCAGGAAGAATCTAAACATCTCAACAGGCCAATCACTATGGAAGAAATTGAAGCAGTAATCAAAAAGCTTCCAGAAAACAAAAGCACAGGGTCAAATAGCTTCACAGGAGAGTTTTACCAAACATTCAAAGAAGAACTAAAACCTATCCTCCTCAGACTATTCCAAAAAAAGTTAAAGAGAAATGCACACTTCCGAGCTCATTTTATGAAGCCAGCATCATGCTAATACCCAAACAAGATAAAGACAACACAATGAAAGATAATTAGAAGCCAATATCCCTGATGAATATAGATGCTAAAATCCTCAACAAAATTCTAGCAAATCGGATCCAGCAGTACATCAGAAAGATCATACACCATGACCAAGTAGGATTCATCCCAGGAATGCAAGGACGGTACAATATCTGCAAATCAATAAATGTGATACATCACATTAACATTAAGAAATTAAGAGATTAAAACCACATAATCATATCAATTGGTGGAGAAAAAGCATTTGACAAAAACCCAACATCCATTTTTGATGAAAACTCTCAGCAAGGTGGGAATAGAAGAATCATACCTTAATATAATAAAAGCCATATATAACAAACATACAGCCAACATCATATTTAATGGGCAAAAAACTAAAACCATTTCCCCTAAGAACAGGAACAAGGGGAAATGCGTATTCTCACCACTCCTATTCAATATAATACTGGAAGTATTAGCCATTGGGATTAGACAAGAAGAAGAAATAAAAGGCATCCAAATTGGAAAAGTAGAAATAAAACTCTTCTTATGTGCAGATGACATGATATTGTATATTAAAAAACCCTCAAGATTCCATTAAAAACTATTAGACTTAATAAATGAATTCAGCAATGTAGCAGGATACAAAATGCCAAGAAATCTATGGTATTGCTATAAGCCAATAGTGAACTTAGAGAAAAAAAAGACTAAAAAAGCAATCCCATTTACCATTGCACCAAAAAAATTAAGATACCTAGGAATAAACTTAATTAAGGAGGTAAAATACCTATACACAGAAAACTACAGGCCACTAAAAAAAAAGAGAGAGAGATAGAGGAAGACATAAACACATGGAAAAACATTCTATGTTCATGGATTGGTAGAATCAACATCATCAAAATGACCATAGTACCCAAAGTAATCTATAGATTCAATGCACTCCCCATTAAAATACCAATGGCATATTTCACAGACCTAGAAAGAGCTCTCCAAAAATTCATCTGTAATAAAAAGAAAAGACCCTGAATAGGCACAGCAATCCTGAGAAAGAAGAACAAACTAGGTGGGATCTCAATACCAGATTTCAAGCTGCATTACAAAGCCACTGTTCTCAAAACAGCCCCGTACTGGCACAAGAACAGACATATAGACCAACGGAATAGAATAAAAAACCCAGTTATCGACCCAAACCACTATGCTCATTAATATTTGACAAGGGAGGCATGAACATACAATAGCATCAAGACAGTCTCTTCAAATAAATGGTGTTGGGAAAATTGGACAGATACATGCAAAAAAAATGAAACTAGACCACCAACTTACACCATACACAAAAATAAACTCAAAATGGATCAAGGACTTAAACATAAGACAGGAAACCATAAAAATACTACAGGAATCCACAGGCAGAGAAATCTCAGACATATGTTGAAGCAATTTCTTCACCGATACTGCTCCTACAGCAATGGAAACTAAAGAGAAAATGAACAAATGGAACTTCAAAATAAGAAGCTTTCTCACAGCAAAGGAAATCATTAACAAAACAACAAGAAAGCCCATTATATGGTAGAACATATTTGCAAATGTTATTACCGATAAAGGTTTAATCTCCAACATTTACAGTGAACACATTCAACTTCATAAAAGGAAGATAAATGATTCAATAAAGAAATGGGCAATGGACCTAAATAGAAACTTTTCAAATGAAGACAGAAGAAAGGCCAAAAGACATGAAAACATGCTCAAAGTCACTAATTATCTGAGAGATGCAAATCAAAATGACAATGCAATACCATCTCACACCTGTCAGAATGGCTATCATCAACAAATCAACAAATGACAAGTGCTGGTGAGGTTGAGGAGAAAAAGGAACCCTCATGCACTGCTGGTGGGAATACAGACTGGTACAGCCACTGTGGAGAATAGTATAGAGTTTCCTTGAAAACTTAAAAATGGAATTCCCATGTGACGCAGTAATTTCACTTCTAGGAATATATTCCAAGAAACTAGAAACACCAATCAAAAAGGATATATGCACCCCTATGTTCAGAGCAGCACAATTCACGATAGCTTAGATTTGAAAACAGCCTAAATGCCCATCAGCAGATGAGTGGATTAGAAAATGACAGTACATCTATACAATGGAATACTACACCACTATAAAAAAGAAGGAATTCCTATCATTTACAGCAGCATGGATGGAACTGGAGAGCATTATTCTAAGTGAAATATGCCAGGCAGTGAAAGAAAAATACCACATGATCTCACTCATTTGTGAAAAATAAAGAACATTATAACTTGATGAACAAAAAGATGGAAACAGAGATAGTAAAGGATCGAACAGATGGTCAAATTACAGTAGTAAGGCTGGAGATTGTTGGGGAGGGGAGGAAAGAGGTCAACCAAAGGACTTGTATGCATGCATATAAGCACAACCATTGGACACAAGACACTGGGGGTGAGGGATGAGGGAATGCAACAAAGGTAGGGGAGGCTGGGGTAAGGTCAGTGGGTAAAAAAGGGAGATATATGTACTACTATATATAATACTTTAAACAATAAAAATAAAATTTAAGAAAAAAGACAACACAAAGAAAGAACTACAGGCCCATATTCTCATGAAGGTAGATGCCAAAATCCTCACCTAAATTCTAGCTATCAGATTTAGCATTATGTTAGAAAGATCACACACCATGGCCAAGTGAGATGTATTCCAGGGATGCAAGGCTCATATAATATTGGTAAATCAATAAATGTTATATATCACATAAACAAATTGAAAGATAAAAATCACATTCGAATATTAATTGATGTAGAAAAAGCATTTGACAGAATTCAAAATCCTTTCTTGATAAAAACTCTCAGCAAGGTAGAAATAGATGGATCATATCTCAACATAATAAAAGCCTTACATGACAAACCTACAACCAACATCATACTCAATGATAAAATACTAAAACCATTTCCTTTAAGAACAGGAACCAGACAGGGATGCCCACTCTCACCACTTCTGTTCAACATAGTACTGGAAGTACAAGCCATGGCTTTCCGACAAGGTGAATAAGTAAAAGGCAATCAAATTGGAAAAGAAGATGTAAAATTATCATTATTTGTGGATGACATGATATTATACATAGAAAACCATAAAGACTCTATCAAAAAACCACTAGACTTAATATATGAATTAAGCAATGTAGCAGGATATAAAATTAACACTCAGAAGTATGTGCCTTTTCTGTTCACCAATAATAAACTCAAAGAAAGAGAAACTAAAAAAAAAAATCCCATTTAAAAATGCAACCAAAAAATTAAGATATCTAGGAATAAATTTAACTAAGGAGGTAAAAGACCTATCCTCAGAAAACTACAGAATGCTGACAAAAGACATAGAGAAAGACATAAACAAATGTTAGAATATACCATGTTCATGGATTGGTAGAATCAACATCATTAAAATATCCATACTACTACCCAAAGCAATCTAAAATTTCTCAATCCCCATTAAAATACCAATGACATACTTCAAAGACCTAGAACAAGTTCTTTAAAATTCATCTGGAATAAAAAATAAAAATAAAAAAATATTCCAAATAGCTGCAGCAATATTGACAAAGAACAAAATTGGAGGGATCATAGTACCAGATATCAAGCTATACTACAAAGCCACTGTTCTCAAAACTGCCTGGTACTTGCACAAGAACAGACATATAAAACAGTGGAACAGAACAGAGACCCCAGAAATCAGCCCAAGCCATTTGCTCAATTAATATTTGACAAAGGAGGCAAGAGCATACAATGTAGTCAAGACAGACTCTTCTGTAAACAGTGTTAAAAAATTGGACAAGTATATGAAGATAAAATGAAACTAGACCACCAACTTACACCATACACAAAAATAAACTGAAAATGGATAAAGAACTTAAATGTAAGACAAGAACCCATAAATATCTTAGAAAAAGCCATAGGCAGCAAAATAGCGGACATTTGTCATAGCAATATCTTTACCAATACAGCTCCTGGGGCAATGGAAACTAAGGAGAAAATAAACAAATGGGACTGCATCAAAATAAAAATCTTTTGCCCAGCAAAAGAAACCAACAACAAAACAACAAGGAAGCCCACTGCATGGGAGAACATATTTGCCAATGTTATCTCCGATAAGGGTTTAATCTCCAAAATCTACAGGGAACTCATACAACTTAACAAAAGGAAGATAAACTATCCAATCCAAAAAAAAAAAAATGGGTAAAGGACCTAAAAAGACACTTTTTGAAAGGGGACATATAAAACCATGTTCAAAATCCTAGTCATCTGAGGGGTGCAAATCAAAACACCTCATACTTGTCAGAATAGCTATTATCAACAAATCAACAAAGGACAATTGCTGGTGAGGATGAGGAGAGAAATGAATCCTTGGGCACTGCTGGTGAGGATGCAGACTGGTACAGCCATTGTGGAAAACAGTATGGAGTTTCCTTAAAAAAATAAAAATGGAACTGCCATTTGACCCAGTGATCCCACTTCTAGGAATATATATATTTAAAAAAAAAAAAACAGAAACACCAATCAGAAAGGATATATGCACCTATATAGCAGCACAATTTATAATAGCTAAGATTTGAAAACTGCCTCAGTGCCCATCAGTAGATGAGTGGAATATAAATTTGTGGTACCTCTACACAATGGAATACTATACAGCTCTTAAGAAGAAATTTTTACCATTTGCAACAGCAGGGATGGACATGGAGAGCATTATACTAAATGAAATAAGCCAGTCAAAGAAAGATGAATATCACACGATCTCACTCATTTGTGGAATATAAAGAACATCATAAACTGATGAAGAAAAATAGATACAGAGACAAAGTAGCATCAAACAGACTGTCAAACTTCAACAGGAAAGCAGGGGAGGGCTGGGTGGTTGTAAGAGATCAACCAAAGGACTTGTATGCATGCATATAAGCATAACCAATGGACACAGACACTAGGGTGATAAGGGCATATGCTGGGTTTGGGGGTGTCCAGGGAGGAAGGTTAATGGGGAATAAAGAAGACATATGTACTACTATTTGTAATACTTTAAACAGTAAAATAATAATAATAATAATAAGTAAAGAAAAAAATAAAAACTAGCCACACGCAAAAAAACATCAATAGCAAATAGAGGACATTTCATAAATTGGAGGTTGATTCAATATTTAAGAACTAGTAGCCTGGTGCATAGATTCATGCACACTGAAATGTTAATAATTAGAAGAAATATTTTAATATTGCTATTTGCCCTTTCTCTGTAAATGGGAGTGTCAGAGCTGCTGCTGGTCGCCATCTGGGGAGCAATCGGCAGGGCAATTGGACCCCCACTAGCACCTGTATTGCCCCAGTGCTGCACATTCACCTGATCTACCTTGCCACTGCAGTTCCTCTCTCACTAGTGGCCCATTGGGGTCAGCAGTGCCTCCACTGCCACAAGCTTCCAGCACTGGGTTGCCAATACCTGCCATGTTCTGCACCGCCCCCTGTGGTCAGCATACATCATGGCAAATGGTTGAATTCCTGGTCAAACTACCAGTCAGGCAACAATTGGCATATTAGGATTTTATTATATAGGATGAATGCTAATTAGATTTTCACATATATGTGAAATCATATGATACTTGCCTTTCTGTGACTGGCTTATTTACTTAGCATGTGGAATTTAATGAACAAAATAAACAAATAAAATAGAAACACTCATAGATACATAGTATAGACTGAAAGCTGTCAGACACAAGGGTATTAGGAGACTGGATGAAGAAGGTGAAAGGATTAAGCAAAGAAAAAACTCATGGACAAAGGCAACAGTATGGTGATTACAAGAATGAAAGGGGGTGAGGGAAGATAGATGAGGATTAAGGGGTAAAAAGATGATGGAGGAGATTTGACTTGGTGGGTAAACACACAATACAATATACAGTGAGGATCAGCTGTGTATATGCTGGGAGAACTTCTGGCAGGAGTCAGCCTTATGATACAAGACTTACAAAACTGCAAAAGACTCAGTGCTGGGCTTCAATGGGGCGAAGTCTCAGAGCTGAGCAGACAGCCTTGGCTTCCTGTCAGCCCTGCCCTATGAGGCCCCTCGGTCTCAGTGTCCCTCGGTAATCACTGCAGCCTTCTCTGAGCGTACTCTTGCTCACACGCCTTCAGACCTCTGCCTTTTGTGGCTCCCTGAGTTTCCATGTGCTCCAGGGACCTGTATGAGTCTGGGTCCCTTAGGTCTCACCTAAAACTGGGGTTCAGTGCAGTCAGAAATGCAGTTCAGTGCAGTTGGGAAGTTCGGTCTTCCTCCCTCTAAAGAAAGCCAGTGGCACAATCAGCAGTCAGTCCTCTCTGTGAGCACTGGCATGCGCACCTCCAGACCTTTGCCTTTTGCAGTTTTCCTAAGTTTCCATGCACTCTTCCATTTTTCCAACAGTCCAGACTCCCTCATATGAGACTCACCCAGAAATGGGTTCAGTGCAGTCAGAACTGGAGTTCAGTGCAGTTGGGAGTTTCGGTCTCCCTCCCACTAGAGGAAGCCAACCAGGCACTCTGCCGGCTATCCTCTTTACATGCATGTCTCCATACCTCAGTTTTTTGCAGCTCCTCTGAGTCCATTAGCCACTCTCTTTCCTTCTAGTTGTAGAATTTCCACTCATCCAACTTTCCTGTGGTTCTGGGTGATGTTCATTTTGTCTTTTAGCTGTAATTTTGAAATTGTGGTGTGAGGCAGCAGTTTAGGTGTTCACCTATGCTGCCATCTTGGTTTCTTCATCTGCAATTGCTTGTTGGTGAGTTACTGTCCAGGGTTTGTTTATTGGCCTCTGCACCTTTCTCTTTATGCATATTCTCTGGTCATTTTTCATTGGTAATTTTTACTTAATATATATAAAAAGCCAGTGACCAGAACACCAGAACACAAAAGGACCGGTCACTATGATGCCCACTGCAGCCAGTGAACTAGCCCAATTGATGGTTGGGGCCAGTCAGCCATTTTCCCATGACCCCTCTTCCCAGATGGTCAGTCAATCCTGCAGCCTCTCCCCCTGCTCAGCCCCACTACAGATCAGCCCCCACCCTGATCAGGGGGATGGCCATCAGCCAACCTCCCACAGCCCCTCCCCTGGCCACTTACCCCCCAATCAGCTCCTCATCCCAATCAGGGGCAGGGTCTGCCAGCCAACCATCTGTGGTCTCTCCCCCAAGTTGATCAAGGTGAGCCAGCCAGCCAACCTCCAGCTGTAACCTCCTCCCGACAGGACTGGTCCCAATCTGCCCCTACTGCAGCCAGGCCAGCCAGACACCACCAGTGCATGTATTTGTGCACTGGGCCTCTAGTATTCTATAAGTCTATTGGCTCATTTATCTTGTTTATACTTGTTTATAATTTATCTTGTTTATCTTGTATAATATACTTATTTACTCATCTAGTCTTAATCATTTGATTTTATTTTCTCTTTTATTCTTGCTGGTTCACAGACATCATATGATTTTATATAATGAATCTCATTTACTAGTTACTAGTATAATTGTTTTGGATTTTAGTGAATTGTCCATATTTATAAAAATGTCATCCACAATAATAATAATTTTATTGTTTAAAAGTTGAGCCTTAAGAAACCAAAATGGCAGCATAGGTAAACACCTAAGTTGCTGCTTCACACAACAATTTCAAAACTACAACTAAAAGACACAACAAACATCATCCAGAACCACAGGAAAGCTGGTTGAGTGAAAATTCTACAATTAAAAGGAAAGAAAGGGGCTTATGAAGACTCAGAGGAGCTGCAAAAAGCTGAAGTATGGAGACAGGTGCCTAGAGAGGCAGGCGGCAGAGTGCCTGGGTGACTTCCTCTAGCACAGCGGTTCTCAACCTGTGGGTCGCGATCCCTTTGGGGGTCGAACAACCCTTTCACAGGGGTCGCCTAAGACTATTGGAAAACACCTATTTCCCATGATCTTAGGAACCAACACACTGCTCCTCGGTGTAGCAAAATGTAGCAATGTAGTTTACTGTTGTCATTTTAAGACTGTTACCCATGCTACACCACGATTCAAGACAAAATTTCATTTATTTGTAATTAGAAATAAATATTTCACAATATATAATTACATATTGTTTTTGTGATTAATCCCTATGCTTTAATTATGTTCAATTTGTAACAATGAAAATACACCCTGCATATCAGATATTTACATTCCAGTTCATAACAGTAGCAAAATTACAGTTACGAAGTAGCAATGAAATAATTTTATGGTTGGGGGTCACCACAACATGAGGAATTCTATTAAAGGGTCACGGCATTAGGAAGGTTGAAAACCACTGCTCTAGCAGGACTCCCAACTACACTGAACCCCAGTTCCATGCTAGACTCATAAGGGGAGAGTCATGAAAAGGGAGGTGTGCATGGAAACTTAGGGGAGCCACAAAAGACAGAAGTCTGGAGTCGCAAGAGCGCAAGTGTGTACACAGAGGGCTGACTGCTGATTGTGCCGCTGGCTTTCTCTAGCGGGAGAAAGACCAAACCTCCCAACTGCACTGAAATCCATTTCCAACTGCACTGAAGTCCAGTTTCAGGCAAGACCCTGAGGACCTAGACTCATATGGGTCCCTGGAAGCACATTGAAACTCAGGGGAGCCACAAAAGGCAGAGGTCTGGAGATGTGCAAGCGTGAGTGCATGCAGAGAGGGCTGCAGCATTTACAAGGGACAATGAGACCCAGGGGCCGCATAGGGCAGGGCTGACAGAAAGCCAAGGCTGTCTGCTCAACCCTGAGATGCTGACCCATGCAAGTCTTGTATCATAAGGCTGACTCCAGCACAGAAGTTCTCCCAGCATACACACAGCTGATTCTCACAACCAATTGGCTTGAAGGTCAATTCCTGCCAGTGATACCAACAACAATCAAGGCTTAACTACAACAACACTGTGCACACAGTCCACAAGGGGGTTCACCAAGAGAGTCTACCTCAGGTAACTGAGGAGGCAGAGCTACTGGGCCATATAGGACACCTAGCACACAAAGCTACTCTATCAACTCAGGGAAGCAGCAAAAATGTGGAGACAAAAGAACAGATCACAAACAAAAGAAATGGAGAAAAGCAAATGACTGGATAAAGAGTTTAAAACTATGGTTATAAGGTTTTTCAAGAATTTCCTAGAAAGGATGGATAAATTTATCAAGACCCAAGAGGAGATGAAAAAGAACCAACTAGAGATGTAAAAAGACCAACTAGAAATTAAACATACACTGACTGAAATAAAAAATATTATACAGAGATCTAACAGTAGACTACAGGAACACAATAATCAAGTCAAAGATTTGAAATACAAAGAAGCAGAAAACACTCAACTGGAAAAGAAAAAAGAAAAAAGAATCCAAAAATGTGAAGATAGTGTAAGGAGCTTCTGGGACAACTTCGAACGTACCAACATCAGAATTATGGGGATGCCAGAAGAAAAGAGAGAGCAAGATACTGAAAACCTATTTGAAAAAATAATGACTGAAAAAAAGACTTACAAGTCCAGGAAGCGCACAATACTCCAAACAAAAGGAATCCAAAGAGACCACAGAAGACACATCATAATTAAAATACCAAGAGCAAAAGACAAAGAGAGAATATTAAAAGCAGCAAGAGAAAAATAGTTAATTACCTACAAGGGAGCAGCCATATGACTGTCAGTTGATTTCTCAACAGAAAGTATGCAGGCCAGACATGAGTGGCAAGAAATATTCAACGTGATGAATAGCAAGAACCTACAACCAAGATTACTCTATTTAGCAACGCTATCATTCAGAACTGAAGGGCAGATAAAGAGCTTCACAGATAAGAAAAAACTAAAGGAGTTCATCAACACCAAACCAGTACAGTGGTACCTCGAGATACAAGTTTAATTCGTTCCGTAACCTTGAGGCGTGGGAAACTATGAGACGCTCGAGTCACGGTAAACTGGTAGGTCATGTGCAGCCGGCCGATCGGCACGATTACTACTATCTCAAATATTGCTCGTATTTCAAAGCAAAAATTGCTCTCTCGACGGCTCATATCTCAAAAATCTCGTATATTAGGGCACTCGTATCTCGAGGTACCACTGTATTATATGAAATGCTGAAAGGTACTCGAAGGAGGAGGAGGAGGAGGAGGGGAGGAGGAGGAGAGGAGGGGAAGAAGGAGGAGAGGAGGAGGAGGAGGAGGAGAAGAAGAAGAAAAAAGATAAAGATAATAATTATGAACAACAAATACACATCTATCAACAAGTGAATCTAAAAATCAAGTGAATAAAAAATCTGATGAACAGAATAACTCGTGAATATAATAGAATCAGGGCATAGAAAGGGAATGGACTGATAATTCTCAGCAGGGGAAAGAGGTGAGAGGGGTACAGGGAGAGACTGAACAAAAATCATACACCTATAGATGAGGATAATGGGGGGAGGTAAGGGCAAAGGAAGGAATGGGAGCTGGGTGGAGTGGAGCTATGAGGGGAAAAAGAGCAATAATTGTAATAATCTGAACAATAAATATTTATTAAATCAAAAAAATAAACTTTTAAAAAAGTTAAAAATAAAAAATAAAAGTTGATTTTTATGCTTTTGCATTTCTTATTTTTCATGATTTATTTTCCTGACTATACTTTTAGTAATAGTATTGAATATATGTAGTGAAAGCTGGCAACATTGTGTGTCTACAGGGAAACAGCTTTCAATAATTCTGGACTATTAAGATGTTGCTTTAGGTACATTTTACAAAAGCAATCCAGTGTGGAAATTGCCTTTTTTAATAATTTTGTTAGAGTTGTTTCTATTTCTTACTATTGAATTTTATTATATGCTTTTTTTTTACATTTATTCTAACTGATAATATGATTTTTATTCTTGTATTTCTCTGGTAATGAAATGTTTTATGATTTCTTATTGGATTTCAACCACTCTTGCATATTCTAGAATATAGCACTTTGCATTGTTCTGTTTTCCTATATGGCTTAATTCATATGATATTTTGTTTAGACTATCTTTATGAAAGCCATGCCCTATACTTTGTTTTCTACTGTCCTGTTTGGATTATGTTGACAATGTAATGGTGGCCTCACTAAAGAGAGTAAAAATAAAAACCTGTTTTTCTTTGAATTGGTTTTTCTTATTTTTAATTGTTTAAAATATTTCCTAATTACTGGCTTGAAGTTTTTCTTGTGGAAAGTTTTTGTTGTTGTTATAGTAAGTTGGTTTAACTTTTTTTTTTAATATATTTTATTGAATTTTTACAGAGGGGAAGAGAGAGGGATAGAGAGTTAGAAACATCGATGAGAGAGAGAGACATTGATCAGCTGCCTCCTGCACGCCCCCAACTGAGGATGTGCCCGCAACCAAGACACATGCCCCTGACCAGAATCGAACCTGGGACCCTTCAGTCCACAGGCCGACGCTCTATCCACTGAGCCAAACCGCTTTTGGCTGGTTTAACTTTTTAATAATTAACTCAATTTATTTAGTTAGATATATGAATTTTCCAATTTTATGTTTTTGTATCAGTTTGGTACACTGATTTTTATAATATGATGAATTTTTACCTCTATTGTCTATTTACTAGTTCTAAATATTTTACAAAATTTTCTAAGTATCTTGGTAAGGTCTAGGCTCTGTAGAAAATACTTCATGTGATTTCTGATACTGGCCATTGTGTTTCTTATTTTTTCCCTTACACAGTTTTGCTGCCTGGTTTATTAACTTCATTAACATTTTTAAATATAAACAAGTTTTTAGGCAGATTTGGCCTTATTGTATCTTTTCTTCTTTCATTGATTCTTATCTTTATTATTGCTTTTATTCTGTATTTTTTTCAATTGATTCTTCTTTCTAAATTACTTATATGAAACCTGAGATAACTGATTTTCTATCTTCATTCCTAACAATCATTTAAGGATATACACAGTTTCCTTCTAAGCACAGATTTAGGTGTCACTTTTTGTTTTTCCTAGTGTATTTTCAAACCCTGCATTTGCCAGCCTTGTCTGCCTCACAATATCTCTAATCCATCTAAACCCATATCTTTTGTCCATTGTCACCATTGCAGCCCATGTCTGCATTTTTGTGTTGTAATGATTTTCTATCCTTTGTCTCTAATCCAGCTCCCAAAAATTTTCATTCCTCTTTCTGTAGCCCATACCAACTCACATGAGTGTCTTCCTGTCCCTAAAACCCATTTCAGGTAACTAGTGTCATTCTCCACTGTGCCTGAAGCACTTATCTGTTCTTGAGTATCTCTATCTCCATTGCCTGCATTTGACTCCAGACCTGTTTGTTTCATTCCATGTATCTGTAACCCATTCCATCTCTAAATACTCAAAAGCTATATTTTCTGTGTTAAAGTGCCTCTATTTATTTGTCTGTAATTGCATGGGTCTATTTGTTGATTCTCTATTCTGTCCCATTTATCTATGTTTCTGTTTGTTTTAAAATATCATGCACTATTGATGATGATAGTTTTGTAATTAATTTTTATTTTGGAAAGTGTTAGTTAATCAACTTGGGTTTTGGTACTATTGTCTACACTACTCCAGTTTTAAAATGAGTTTGTTAATATCTACAAAATAGCTTGGTGACATTTTTAATGGGTTTGCACTAGATCTTCATATAAATTTAAAAAAAATTGACATCTTAATATTGTGGCTCTTTATCATGAACAAAGAACATATCTCAATTGATTTTTTTTTCTTTCATTGCTTTCATGAGTGATTAATACTTTTTTCTTACAGAGTTGTGTAAATATTTATTGGATTTATGCTTAAGTATTTCTTTTTTGTTGTTTATTATAAATGGTGTTGTTTCATATTTCAATTATTTCTAACTGGTATATAAAAAAACAAAATGTTTATATCATCTTTAAACGTAGCTTCATATTATGTCGCTAAATTTCCCTTTGGGCACAGAACAGTGGCTTTCCTCTCTGTTAGAACTTTTCCAGTTGTGGCATTGCTAATCTCAATATTAAAATTCAGTAATTCACCAGGATCTCCAATAAAGGACATAGCCATCAAAGAACTAGGTTTGAGCTTCTTGCACTTCACCGTCATGACCAACAGGGAATACACAAACCAACATTTCTGGATCATATTGAGCTCTGTGAAGTCTGCCTATATACCTCCATTGAGAATCCACATAAGGACAAGAGCTTATTTTTCCTCAGGAGGATGAGATTCTGCTGCAGTTTCCAAACTTGGGGTGGCGTATTCCTGATGAAAAGCTTCTGATCCAGGGCCCTAAAGGGGCCAGCTGCTTTTCTGAGATGTTTTTCTATATAATGAATACAAAACCTTTCATTTTCTATGCATTTTTCATTGCTTTATTCTTCATTTTCCCATGTAATGTATGCATGTACGTATATATGTATGTATTGCTATTGTGGTAATATTGGTATCCAGGAATTTCTATTTTACAAGTGTACATTACAATTTGATATTTGTGTACCCTTCCTAGTAAGTCTCATTGCAATCCATCACCGTATAATTCCATACCCTCCTTTCCTTCTATCTTCCCCCAAACCCACTTATCATTTTAACAAGAATTAATTTCAAGCCCTGACCAGTGTTGCTAAATGATTAGAGTGTTGACCCATGCACCAAAGGGTCACGGGTTTGATTCTCAGTCAAGGGAACATACCTGGGTTGAAGATTTGATTCCCATTCTAGTCGGGGCACATATGTAAGATAACAAATTGATGTGTCTCTCTCCCTCTTTCTCTCTTTCTTTCTCTCTCTCCCTCCCTACTTTCCTTCCATTCTCTCTAAAAATCAATGGAAAAAATATCCTTGGGTGAGGATTAAAAAAAGAATTAACTTCAAATGATTCATTTATGAGGGTTTTTAAGTTTTCAATTCATATATACTGTATTATATTTTACTGATATTATTGAGAGAAATCACAATACAGTTTCATATAGAGGACAATAGATATACAGTCAATAAATTAATATAAAAATGTAAACTAAATAAATAATTTTAAAATAAATTAAGAAACAGCAAAAACAAAATTTGCCCTGCTCATCTCCCATGGAGCCATGTCTTAGACTGAGGCAAAGGAAAATGTTGCACTCCCATACATTCTTACACTCATTTGTATTTGTTAATGTCTACAACTTTAAAGTAATTTAAAAATAGAAAAGTGTATTCAAATTCACAACATTTTTTTAATTTCAATATTTTATTTATTTAAAAAAATTATTATACTCTAAGTTTCCTAGCTTAAAAAAAAAACTAATTTAGGTTTTCAAAATGGCCACTGAATAAGTAGACATATACCCTACGCCTTCTCACAGTGCAGATAGAAGGAACAACTAAATCCACCCAGAACTGGTGAATTAAATACAGCTGGTGAGACAATCACAGCCAGAAAGGACAGAGAGTGCCTGGAGAATGGTAGGATTAGAGACCTGAGCTAGAGAGAGAGATGTGAAACCACCAACATAAGAGAATCAGAAGGAACCTGTGCTGCACCAAGTTCATGTCCCCTGGGGACACACATAACACTTGACTGTGGAAGAAAGTCCACAAAGCTGCTGGAAGCTGGGGAATCTAGATTTAAGTTCACAGTCACGAGAGGCTGCACCCAGAAAGGCAGCCTGAAGAACCGCCTGAGACATGTGGCTAGGGTTTGGGAGAGAAACTCGTAGTGGCATGGTTCTTTTGTCTTTATATTTTCCCTGCTTTTATTCACTAAACCCAGTTCATAGTACCTTTCAATTACAAATACTCACTGAGGCTGTGATGCAGGTGGAGGTACAGTTTTGTGGAGGCAGGGAGAGGCTGTGAAGAGGAGCAGGACAGGGAGAGGTGACCAGGAATCTGGCACTGGGACATTCTGGACCCTCCAATCATAAGCAGTCATTTTTCTTCTAAAGAGCCAGTCCCTCCCAGCAGCAACCATAGGACAACTAGTGCAACCACATCCAGCCTCAAGATTTGCATAGTAAATGAAGAATGTGAATAACCCCTGGGAGCCCTGGGGGACTGGGTTGAGAGGCTGTTTGGTCCCAGAAACCAATAAAGCAACACCTAAATCCCGTGTCAGAAATAAATGCTTGTGTAAGACTGAAAACAGGCAGACAAATAAAGCAGGCAGATTGGTTCCACCTGGCTGCAACCAAGGCTGTGGAGACAGACACTGAGGAATGGGAATCGATGGGAACTTCAAAACAGTGCTGAAACAGGAAACAGAGAAGTGGCAGACAGAACAATAGAGAGTGGTCCTAATCCCCCATGAGACATTAAAATTCAGCTGAAGCAAATGACACTTAACTTTTTTATTTTTTACTTAATTTTTTTTCTCTCTATTTTTCTTTAACCTTCTAATTCTTATATTATTTTTCTTTATTCTATTTTTATTTGTTACTAGCAGCCCAGTGCATGAAATTCATGCACAGGGAGTGGGGATGTATCTCTCAGCCCAGTCTGCACCCTTTCCAATCTGGGACCCCTCAAGAGATGTCCAACTGCCTATTTAGACCCTATTCTACTGGGCAGTTGGATATCCCTCTCACAATCTAGGACTGCTGGCTCCCAACCGCTCACCTGCCTGCCTACCTTAATGCAACCTCACCACTTCTGCCTGCCAGCCTGATCACCACTTAACCACTCCCCTGCCAGCCTGATTGACACCTAACTTCTCCCCTGCTAGCCAATTGCTCCTAACTGCCCTCCCCTACAGGCCTGGTTGCTTCCACCTGTCCTCTCCTGCTGGCCCAGGAGACTCCTAACTGCCTCTCTTGCAAGCGTGGTCACCCCCAACTGCCCTCCCCTGCAGGCCTGGTCCCCCCAACCGTTCTCCCCAGTGACCCAGGATGTCAAGCCTTCCTGCCCATCTCCCACTCTGCTCTGGGGTGACCCAGGATGTTAAGCCTTGCTCCACTCTCCTGCTCAGCCTTCCCCCCACTCTCCAGGTCGCTGGAGTGACCCAGGAAGCCAAGCCTTCCAGCCCATCTCCCACTCTGCTCTCCCATCAGACTTGGCCTTCCAGCCTATCTCCCACTCTGCGCTGGGGTGACCCAGTATACCAAGCATTCCCCCAACTCTCCTGGTCACTAAGGTGACCTAAGATGCCAAGCCTTCCTGCCCATCTCCTGCTCTGCTCTGGAGCAATCCAGGACACCAAACCTTCCCACCTATCTTCTGCTCTGCTCTCCCGTCAGGCTTGGCATTCCCACCCATCTCCCCCTGCTCTAGGGTGACCCAGAAAGCCAAGCCTTTTCCCCACTCTCCCACTCAGCCTTTCCCCCACTCTCCTGGTCACTGGGGTGACCCAGGATGCCAAGCCTTCTTGCTCATCTGTAGCTCAGCTCTCCCATCAGGCTTGATGACCTGGGTTGCTCTGGTGACCAAGAACTCCAAGCCTTCCTTCCAGTCTCGGCAGGCTCCTTGGGTCTGGCCAGCACCACCATTTTGGCCCCTCAATTTGCATATTCCCTCTTTATTGGCTGTCATCATGAAGTGACAGTTAATTTGCATGTTACTCTTTATTAGATAGGATCATTGTTTTATTTGATCTTATTTTTCTTTTTTTACACACTTTTATTCCTCATATCTCCTTTTTCCATTCTGTTTCTCTTCTCCTGTACATACTTTAGTTTTTCTCTCTCCTTCCCTTCTATGCCTTGTTAAAAATGGATCTTTATCTGCTTTATTGACAGTTATTATTATTGGAGTCTCTGTGGCTTATTCATATATCTAATTTCCTCTCCCCTGCTCCAAGTCAATGCACCCCTCTCTTTCTCTTTGTTTCTACCCAATTTTTTATGCTTATGTTTTTCCTCACCTCTCTTGCTCTCTTCTTATCCTCAATGCTAAGTTTCAGTCATTAAACTCAAGCCTATATGCTCTCTCCTCTATTCTTTTCCAAAAGTAGATGAATTTATGGAGAGATAAAAATTTTTACAGTTTTTATCTTTTTATTTTATTACTAGTGGCCTGGTGCACAAAATTTGTGCACAGGGGGTGACCCAGCCTGCACCCTCTACAATCTGGGCCCTCTTGAATGATGTCCTACACCAGTTTACAGGGATCGGGCCTAAACAGGCAGTCAGACATCCCTCTCGCAATCCAGGACTGCTGGCTCCTAACCACTCACCTGCCGGCCTGCCTGATTGCCCCTAATCACTTTGCCTGCTGGCCTGCTTACCCCCAACTGCCCCCCCCCGATGGCCTGTTTGCCCCTACCTGCCCTCCCCACTGGCCTGCTTGCTCCCAACTGCCCCTTCTGCTGGCCTGATCACCCCCAACTGACCCTCACTGATGGCATGTTCACCTCCAACTGGACCCCCTGCCGGTCTTCTCATCCCCAAATGCCCCCCACCAGCCTGAAAATCTCCAATGCCCCCCTCACCAGCCTGATCACCCCAACTTCTGTCCCATTCTGGCCTGATCACCCACAACTGCCCTCCTCTCTTGGCCTCTAACCACCTTTACCTCAGCGCCGCCACCATGGCTTTGTCCAGAAGAACATTCAGAAGGTCTCCCAGTCTAATTAGCATATTACCCTTTTATTAGTATAAATAGAGAACTGGTGCATGGGTGGGACCTGGCTGGTTTGCCCTAAAGGGTGTCCTGGATCATGGTGGGGGTTCCCTTGGATCATGAAGCAGCCTGGGTGAAGGGCCTATGGTTGTTTGCAGGCTGGCCACACCCCCATGGGGTGAGGGTCCCTGCTGAGGAGGTGTGGCTAGCCTGGGTGAAGGGCTGATGGCTGTTTCAAGCTGACCACACCCCCTTCAGGGTTGGGGAGCCTGCTGAGGTGCCTCATCAGCCTGGGTGAAGGGCTAATCACTGTTTGCAGGCTGGTCACATCCCCAGTGGAAACTCTTATTCCATGGGAGTGTGGCCAGCCAGAGTAATGGGCTGAGGGTCATTTTCAGGCTGGCCATTGCCCCAGAGACCCAAATTCTTAGCCCCTCCTTGAGTGGAGGTCAGAATGAGTGGAAAGATTGGCTTCCTCTTTAGCCAGGGGTAACTCAAGCCTCTTGCTTGCTCCAGCTCCATGGCCACCTGCTGGCCTGATCAGGTTAATTTGCATACTCACTCCTGATTGGCTGGTGGACATAGTGGAGTGATAGTCAATTTGCATGTTTCTCTTTTATTAGTGTAGATTTATTGATTGCTTTGTTTTTACTTGTATAAGACTTTCTATCTTCTCTATTCTGTGGCCATTCCCCTATTAATTCAATTCCATTTATTTCTGGATACAAGCTATGCCTCTACAGTTTCTGCCCTCCCAGCTTTTTTCTGGGTGTTTATTGTCTGCTTTTTTGGTTTATTTGTTTGTTTTGTGGAGTTTTCTCCCCATATATGTATACTTTTTTCCCTTCATTTTTCTATTTTTTCTTTTCCTCTCTTACCTTTTTTCCTTTTCTACTCTCCTCTCTCCTAATTCTCTTTTCTCTGGTGGCCACTTTTATTGGGATTATCAATGTCATTAATATATTCATGTTTTGTTCGCTTTGTGTCATGTCCTGTTGAATTGTATTTTGTGCTGTTTGATCAACATCGTAGACAGTAAGCCTCATAACCCGATATCCTGAGAGGAGACTCTATCCTTGAGTGGGACTATAACACTCAAGACCCAACTATACCAAGAGAACCCAAATATCCCAAGTAGGGGCATCCGTCGAATACTCAGTCCAAAAGATCTGAGAGATTGCACCACTGGGTCCCACAAAACATCTACATATAAAATAAGCTCAAAAAATTTGGGGTAACATAGAAGTTTAATCTAGAAACAACCACAAAGTAAGAGTAAAACAGGGACACAAAGAAACAATACCCAAATAAAAGAAAAAGAAGAACCATCAGAAAAAAAAAATAAATGAAATGGAGGCAAGCAATTTATCAGGGAAAGAATTTAGAGCAATGGTTATAAGGATTCTAAAAAGGATGGAAGACAAATTCAACATGTATAAGAATCTTCTTCAAGGAAATGAAGAAGAACCAAAAAAAATGAAGAATGACATGGCTGCAATAAAGAACACAATACAAAGCATCAACAGTAGACTAGAATAAATTGAGTCAGCAAGCTAGAAGACAAGATAGGAAAAGACACCCAAGTAGAACAGAAACTGCAAAATAAACTTTAAAAGTAAGAAGAGAGCTTAAGGGAGCTTTGGGATGACATGAAAAAAAAATCTGCATAACAGGGGTCCTTGGAGGAGAGGAAACTGAGCAAGAAATAGAAAAGCTGTTTGAAGAAATAATGACAGAAAATTTCTCTGATATTGGGAATGAAAAACTCACCCAAGTTTAAGAAGCACACAGAGTCCAAACAAGATGAACCCAAAAAGACCAACACCAAGACACATCATTATTAAATGGGCAAACACCAACAACAAAGTAAAAATCTTAAAGGCTGCCAGAAAGTTACCTATAAGGAAACTCCCATTAGACTATCAACTGATTTCTGAACAGAAACACACCAGGCCAGAAGGGAATGGAATGAAATATACAAAGTGATGCGAAATAAAGGACTGAATCCAAGAATACTATACCCAGCAAGGCTATCATTTAAAATTGAAGTTAAAATGAGAAGCTTCATAGACCAAAAAAGGGTAAGGAAGTTTATTACCACCAAGCCACCAATGCAAGAAATGATAAAGGGGCTCCTATAAAAAAGGAGAAAGAAGAAAGGAAGAAGAAACACAGGCATAAAGAATAAAAATGGTGACAAATAAGTCCCTATTAATAATAACCTTAACCCTAAATGGATTAAATGCTCCAATCAAAAGATATAGAGTAGATGAATTGATACAAAAACATGACCCATATATCTGCTGTCCACAAAAGACCCACCTCATAACAAGGGACTCACATAGATTGAAAGTGAAGGGATGAAAAAATATCTTTAAGGTAAATGGAAATGAAAGAAAGCTGGCTTATTAATACTTATGTATGACAAAACAGACCTCAAAATGAAGGCCATAAGAAGAGACAAGGAAAGCCACTTCATAATATTAAAGGGATTGATATAAGAAGAGGATGTAACATTGGTAAACATACATGCACCCAATGCAGAACAAACAAATAGATTAAAAAAAAAACTTCTAGACTATATCAAGGGAGAAATCAACAGCAACCTACACTAATAAGAGAAATATTCAAATTGACTATATCTCCATGATGCCCACCAGCCAATCAGGAGTCTGTATGCAAATTAATCCAACAAAATGGTGGGTTAATTTGCATATGTGGGCATGGCGTGATGACTGAAGGCTCCGCCTAAGTGAAGACTGAAGTCTGAACACTGAAGTCTGAACACTGAACACTGAAGTCTGAATGCTCTGCTATGACCAGAGCCAAGCCTGAAGACTGAAGGCTTGGCTCTGCCTGCAGCCAGAGTCAAGTCTGAAGGTGTGGCTCCACTGTGGCCCGGGTCCCAGGTGCCAGAGGAAATCTGGTGCCAGCAGCCAGGGGAAGGAAAGCCTATTGCATGAATCTTTGTGCAATTGGCTTCTAGTACAATCATAGTAAGGGACTTCAATACCCCATTGATAACACTGGATAAATCCTCTAAACAAAAAATCGGTAAAGAAACAGCAATCCTAAATGACTTACAGATGGATTTAACTGACATCTTCAGAACATTTCACCCCAAAGCTACAGAATATATATTCTTCTCAAGTATACATATGTTAGGACACAGGCTAAGTCTCTACCACTTAAAGAAGATTGAATCATATCAAGCATCTTCTCAGATGACAATAGCATAAAATTAGAAATCAACTATAATAAAAAACAATCACAAAAATTCAAACACTTGGAGGTGAAATAGCATGCTATTAAATAATCCTTGGGTTACCAAAGAAATCAAAGTAAAAATAAAAAGCATCCTCGTAACAAATGACAATGAAAACACAGCAATCCAAAATCTATGATAGACAGTGAAAGCAGTCCTGAGACGGAAGTTCATAGCTCTACAGGCCTACCTAAAAGAAAGAAAGAATAAAGAGAGAGAGAGAGAGAGAGAGAGAGAGAGAGAGAGAGAGAGAGAGAGAGAGAGAGAGAGAGAGGAAAAAGGGAGGGAGGAAGGAAGGGAAGGAGGGGATAAGGAGGGAGAAAGGGAAGGAGGGAGGCTAGAGGGAGGGAGGGAGGAAGAGAGTGAGGGAAAGAGAGGGGAAGGGAGGAAGAGAGGAAGAAAGAAAGAGAAAAATGGTAATAAATTATCTAACCCTACAATTTAAAGAATTATAAGAGAGAAACTAGAAAAACCAAAAGTAAGCACAAGGCAGGAAAAATAAATTCAGAGCAGATATAAAAGACATATAGACAAAAAAATACAAAACATCAATACAACCATGATCTGGTTCTTTGAAAGGATAAAAAAGGTTGATAAATATCTAGCCAAGCTCACCAACAAACAAAGAAAGAAGACCCACATAAAAAAAATCAGAAATGAAAGAGGAGAAATAACAGAACCCCACAGAAACACAAACGTTTGTAAAAAAAATATACCATCAACAACTCTCCTCCAACAAACTGAACAACCTAGATGAAATGGGCATATTATTATAAAAATACAAACTTCAAATACTCAATCAAGAAGAATAAAATACCTGAATAGGCTGATAACTATCAATGAAATTGAAGCAGTAATCAAAAATCTTCCAGAAAACAAAAGCCCTGGGCCAGACAGCTTCACAGAGGAGTTTTACCAAACTTTCAAAGAAGAACTAAAACTTCTCCTCAGACAATTCCAAAAACTTCAAGCTCTTTTTATGCTCTTTTCATTACCCTAATTCTAAAACCACATAAAGACACTACAAAGGCCCTGACCGGTTTGACTCAGTGGATAGAGCGTTGGCCTGCAGACTGTAGGATTCGAGGTTCGTTTCCAGTCAAGGGCATGTACTTTAGTTGCTGGAACATCCCCAGTGGGGGTGTGCAAGAGGAAGCTGATCAATGTTTCTCTCTCATCAATGTTTCTGGCTCTCTATCCCTCTTCCTTCCTCTCTGTGAAAAATCAAATATATATATATATATATGACACTACAAAGAAAGGGAATTATACGCCAATATCCCTGATGAACATAGATGCTAAAATCCTCAACAAAATTCTAGCAAATAGGATAGAGCATTCCATTAGAAGGATCATATACCATGACCAAGTGGGTTTTAATCCCAGAATGCAAGGGTGATACAATATCCACAAATCAATACATCACATAAACAACTTGAGAGACAAATATCATATAATCATATCAATTTATTCAGAAAACACATTTGAAAAAAATCCAATACCTTTTCTTGGTAAAAACTCTCAATAAAGTGGCATAGGGGGATCATACCTCAACATAATAAAAGTGTTATGTAAGATACCTTGTAATAAAATTAACTAAGGAGATAAAAGACTTGTACTCAGAAAACTACAGGACATTGAAAAAAAAAAAAGGTAGAGGATGACATAAACAAATTGAAGAATATACCATGTTCATGGATTAGTAGAATCAACATCATTAAAATGTTCATTCTACTCAAAGCAATCTATAGATTCAATGAATTACCCATTAAAATACCAATGGCATATTTCACAGACCTAGAACAAATTCTCCAAAAATTCATCTGGAATTTTAGAAAGATCCAGAATAACCACAGCAATCCTGAGAAAGAAGAACAAAGTTGGAGGGATCACAATACCAGATATTAAGCTACTATATTAAAAAACGACTGTTCTCAAAACTGCCTGGTACTGGTACAAGAACAGACATGTAGACCAATGGATCAGAACAGAGAACACAGAAATCAACCCAAGCCATTATGCTCAATTAATATTTGACAAAGGAGGCAAGAACATACAATGGAGTCAAGATAGTCTCTTCAATAAATGGTGTTGGGAAAATTGGTCAGATACAATAAAAAAATGAAACTAGACCACCAATTTCACCACACACAAAAATAAACTCAAAATGGGTAAAGGACTTAAACATAAGATGGGAAATTATAAAAAATCTTAGAAGACTCCATAGGCAAAAAATCAGACATTGTCATAGCAATATCAGACATTGTCATAGCAATATCTTTACCGATACAGATCCTATGTCAATGGAAACTAAGGAGAAAATAAACAAATGGGGATAAATCAAAATTAAAAGTTTCTGCACAGGAAAAAGAAACCAACAACAAAACAATAAGAAAGCCCACTGCGTGGGAGAACATATTTGCCAATATTATTTACAATAAAGGCCTAATATTCAAAATTTACAGAAAACTCACACATCTTAACAAAAGGAAGATAAACAATGCCATCACAAAGTGGACAAAGGACCAAAATAGATACTTTTAGAAAGTGGACATACAGAAGGCTTAGGCACATATGAAAACATGCTCAAAGTCATTAATCATCTGAGAGATGCAAATCAAAACAACAATGAGGTACCACCTCACACCTGTCAGAATGGCTACCATCAACAAGTCAAACATCAAATGCTGATGAGGATGTGGAGAAAAAGGAGACCTCATGCACTGCTGGTCAGAATGTAGACTGGTACAGCCACTGTGGAAAACAGTATGGGATTTCCTCAAAAAGTTAAAAATGGAGCTGCCATTTGACCCAGTAATCTCACTTCTAATAATATATACCAAGAAATCAGAAACACCAATCAGAAAAGACATATGCAGCCCTATGTTCATAGCAGCACAATTTACAATAGCTAAGATTTGGAAACAGCCTAAATGCCTATCAGAGATGAGTGGATTAAAAAGCTGTGGCACATCTACACAATAGAATACATAGCTGATGTAAAAAAGAAAGAACTCTTACCATTCCCAACAGCATGAATGGAAATGGAGAGTGTTATGCTAAGCAAAATAAGCCAGTTGAAGAAATATAAATATCACATGATCTAACTAATTTCTATAATTTAATAAAAAAAACTTAAACTGATGAAGAAAAATAGACCCAGAGACAGAGAAGCATCAAATAGACCATCAAACTTCAGAGGGAAGGCAGGGAAGGATGAAGGGAAGGGGTAAGAGATCAAACATAAAACTTGTATGCATGCATATAAACATAACCAATGGACACAGACACTAGGGCGGTGAGGGTTTAGGAGTGGGAGTGATTGGGGAGAGGTCAATGGGGAAAAGGAGACATACATAATAATTTAAACAATAAGGGATTCTTTTAAATTTAACACCAAAAATCCATAACATTTTTATATACCAATAATGAACTCTCAGAAAGAGAAACTAAACCAACAATCTCATTCATTATTGCAAAAAAATATTAAAAAATTAAGATACTTAGGAATAAACTTAATCAGAGAGGTAAAAGACCTATACCTTGAAAACTACAGGAAAAAAAGGATAAAGGAAGACATAAAGAAGTGGAAAAATATACTGTTTTCATGGACTGGTACAATCAACATCATTAAAATGTCCATACTATCCAAAGCAACCTATAGTTTTAATGCAATCCTTATTAAAATCCAATAGAATATTTCATGGACCTAGAACAAACATTTCAAAAATTTATATAGAACCAGAAAAGACCCTGAATAGTTGCAGCAACTTTGAAAAAGAAGAACAGAAAAAAAAATTGCAGCAAAAATAGACAGACATGTCTGGAGCCTTGTTGCTCAGCAGACAGAGAGAACAGCTGAGGGTTGCACTGGGAGTCTTTGTTGGCAAGTTAAGGGACAGTTATCCTTCAGGAAAAGGTGGGGGACTGCTGGAAGGGAATACCCTGACCAGGGAACCCTACTGCCACAGGGTTTATTCTCCCACAGCCACCAGTGTGAACGCGGAGACCACGCCATCTTGCAGGGGAAAGTGGATGTTTATGGCAGCCTGAAAAGCTACAGCTGCGGAACTCACCAAACATCCGGGAAACCCAGAACACCCCTCTCCAATCGTTGCAAACACTCAGATTCAGAGGAGCTCCACACGCCACACGGAAAGATCAGATTTTTGCCTGGGATAAGGTGAGGTCTCTGGTCCCGCAGAACAGAGAGATGCGTACACTGTGGAAATAGGACTGGGGGAAAGCTGCACCTACAGAAATCCATGGATGTTGGGCAGGGCACGATCCCTAAATGTGGAAGGAGGCCCTCAGAGCTGTTAACAGAGGGGAACTCTAGAAAGCAATGCATTTTGATCTAATGCAGAAGGACAGCCTGGAAATTATTAAGGTGTCCCAGCTGCTTGAACAGGAGCAGGGAAGAGGGATTGCATAGACTATACTCTTTCCTCTTCAGACCCTGGCTTTTGATTTGCTAAGCCCAATACATAGGATCAAACAATTGGGGACATCCTAAGAGACTGCAGGGGAAAGTTGTTTTTCTGGAACCTGGGGATCAGAGCGCAGAATAATCATCAGAGAATCAGCTCTGGGGCAACACATTCCCACAAACCAGTATTGAGTACCACAGAGAAAACAGGAGGACCTACAGTCTCAGAGGTCAATTCCAAAACACTGCCACCCAGGGGATGACTCTCAAATTGACTCTCTCATAATCACAAAAGCATAAAGAGATTAAGACACACCGCCTGCTTAAAAACCAGGACTGGCTTTCAGCACTGTGCAGCAGTGGAATGCAGGGAACTGCAATATCATCCAGAGTGGGAAACAGGCATGCCAAACAGAACAATAGAGGTAGTGAATGACCTCCACTACTGCCCATTCTATTCTTTTATTTTTAATTTTTTTCATCTTTTAATTAAAAAACTAATTTTTTCTTTTTTTCTCAATTGATTTTACCTTTTTAATTATTACATTTTTATTTTCAAGCACTATTTTTAATACTATTATTTTACCTTTTTGAAAAAAAGAAGTGTCATTTTATTTTCTCTTTATTTTACTTTGGGATTAGAGTTCTACATTCTATTTTCATCTTTCCTTTAGCATTATTTTACTCTATCTCAACTCTACCTTTATGTCAACACTCTCTTCCTAACTTTTCCCATTTTGTTGTCTTGTTTCTCTTATCCTTTTCCAACTTTAGATTTTCCCTATTCTTTCTTTTTACCTGGTTAAAACTTCACCCCACTTATATATCTAATTTTGAATCCCCTACTCCAAGTCCGTACACACCTCTCTCTTTTCTGTCTTCACTATCCAAAAAATTGTGTTTCTCCATGTCCTTTTGTTGTTGTTAGCTTGAACGTTGATTATATCTATTTTTTATACTTTTTTTGTGAGATTGATTTTGCTTATTCTACTTGTTTTATTTTGCTTTTTGTTTACTTTGTTTTTGTTTGTTTTATACATCTGTTTAACCTTACCTCCCTTGATATTAGTTTTTATTTGTAATTTGTAATATCTCCAGGTACTTGTTACTGGCATTTGTTGGGATTAGTAACTGTTCTATTGGAGTTTTCTCATCATATTTATAATTTGTTCCCATTTTCTTTATTATTCTCTTTCTTTTCTCTCTTACTTTTTTCTTTCTCCTTTCTTTTCTCCTTCTCCTTCTCTTTCTCCTTCTCCTTCTCCTTCTTCTTCTTCCTCTTCCTCTTCTTCTTCTTTTTCTTTCCTTTTTTTTTTCTTTTTTCTCGCTTCTCCCAAATTTTTTTGGAACTTCTTTCTTTTCTTTTTTCCTCCTTTCTCCCTTATTCTTTCTCTACTAGCCCTTAATTTGTCTTTCACTGGTGGTCACCATATTTGTGGTTATTAACATCGTGAATACATTTCTCTTAAGTGCCTTAGTGTTGTACCTGGTCATGTTGTATTTTGTGCCTTTAAATCAACACAGGAGAGAGAACTACATAACCAGACACCTGGTGAAGAAAGACCATGGGCAGACAAAGAAACAGCCTGAATATGAAAGAAAAGCAGACATCACCAGAAAAGGAAGTAAACGAAATAGAAGCAAACAACCTGCCAGTGAAAGAGTTCAGAGAAATGGTCATAATGTGGCTGAAAAGAATGGAAGACAAATTTGACAATATGAGTAAGAACCAAGAGGAAATGAAGAAGAACCAAGAGGAAATGAAGAATAATCAAGAAGAAATGAAATCGCTGCTGTAAAGAACTCAATAGAAAGCATCAAAAGTAGACTAGAAGAAGCAGAGGACCACATCAGTGAGCTAGAAGACAAGGCAGGAAAAAAATACCCAAGTACAGCAGCTTCTAAAAAAAAAATTAAAAAGCAAGAGGAGAGCCCAAGGGAACTTTGAGATAACACAAAACAAAAGAACATCCACATAATTGGGCTTCCAGAAAGAGTGGAAACTGAGCAACGAATAGAAAACCTGTTTGAGGGGGCACGAAAAATGGCGGCGGTATAGACGGATGCTTCTGGAGCTTTGTCACTGGGCAGAGGGTGAGAGAGCAGCTGAGAGTCGCACGGGGAGTGTTTGTTGGCAAGTTAAGAGTCAGTTATCCTCCAGGGGGACTGCTGGACAGGGCTCTACTGGCTAGGCAGCCCCACTGACGCGGGGTTTTTGTCGGCTGGAGCCACCAGCACGAACACGGAGATCGCGCCATCTTGCAAAAGGAGGTGGATGTCTGCGGCGGTCTGAACGCTGGGGCTGAATCACTCACCGAACAGCCAGGGACCCAGAACACTGCTCTCCAATCGGCGCAGACACGTGGGCAATGGATTCAGAGATCCACAATGCACACAGAAAGGTCAGATTTCTCCTGGGATAAGTGCCTTGTGTACTGTACCGGGTCATCTTGCAGTTTGTGTCTTTGAACCAATGTAGGAGAGAGAACTACATAACCAGACACCCGGAGAAGAAAAACCATGGGCAGAAGAAGAAACAGCCTGCATATGACAGATAGGCAGGTATCACCAGAAAAGGAAGTAAATGAAATAGAAGCAGAAATAAGCCTGCCAGAGAAAGAGTTCAGAGAAATGATCATAAGGTTGATGAAAAGAATGGAAGACAAAATCGACAATCTGAGTAAGAGCCAAGAGGAAATGAAGAAGAAGCATGAAGAAATGCACAAAGAAATAAAAAAAAAATGACTTCACTGCTTTAAAAAACTCAATAGAAACCACAAAAGTAGACTAGAAAAAGCAGAGGACTGCATCAGTGAGCTAGAAGACATGGTAGGAAAAAATACCCAAGTACAGCAACTTCTAGAAAAAAAAATTAAAAAGCAAGAGAAGAGCCTAAGGGAACGTTGGGATAACACCAAAAAAAAAAAAAAACCAACATTCGAAAAATTGGAATTCCAGAAACAGTGGAAACTGAACAAGGATTAGAGAACCTGTTTGAAGAAATAATGACAGAAAATTTCCCCAATATAGGAAAGGAAAAACCCACACAAATCCAAGAAGCTCACAGAGTCCCAAGCAAAATGAACTCCACAAAACCGACACCAAGGCACATTATAATTAAATTGGCAAACAGCAACGACAAAGCAAGAATCTTAAAAGTGGCCAGAGAGAAACAGAAAGTTACCTACAAAGGAACCCCCATAAGACTAGCTACTGATTTTTCAACAGAAACTCATCAGGCCAGAAGAGAATGGAATGAAATATGCAAAGTCATGCAAAGGAAGGGTCTGAATCCAAGAATACTGTACCCTGCAAGGCTTTCAATAAAAATGGAAGTTGAAATCAGAAGCTTCACAGACAAAAAAGGACTAAGGGAATATATTACCACCAAACCAGCAATGCAAGAAATGTTAACGGTCTGTTGTAGTAAAAAGAAATAGGAAGCAAAGAAGCAACTCTGGGCTAAAGACTAAAAATGGTGACAGATAAATACCTATCAATAATAACTTTAAATGTAAATGGATTCAATGCTCCAATCAAGAGACATACGGTAATTGGTTGGATAAGAAAACATGATCCACATATCTGCTGTCTACAATAAACCCACCTCAGGAAAAGAGATGCACACAGATTGAGGGTAAAGGGATGGAAGATGGTATTTCACGCAAATAGAAATGAAAAAAAAAGCTGGGGTTGCAATACTTATATCTGACAAATTAGATCTCAAAGTGAAGGACATAACAAGAGATAAAGAAGGCCACTTCATAATACTAAAGGGAACAATCCAAAACGAATATATAACTCTGGTAAACATATACGGACCCTATATAAGAATACTTAAATACATAAAAAAACCTCTTGGAGGATATTAAGGAGAGATTGACAGCAATACAATCAAGTAGGAGACTTTAATACCCCACTGTCACCACTGGACAAATCCTCTAAACAAAAAATCAGCAAAGAAACATCAATCCTAAATGACTCACTAGACCAGATAGAATTAATTGACATCTTCAGAATATTTCACCCCAAAGTACAGAATATACGTTCTTCTCTAGTGCACATGGGTCATTTTCAAAGATAGATCATATGTTGGGTCATAAGAAAACTCTCTTCAATTTCAAGAAGATAGAAATCATATCAAGCATTTTCTCAGACCACAGTGGCATAAAACTGGAAATCAACTACAATAAAAACAATAGAAAGAAATCAAACACATGGAGACTAAACAGCATTTTATTAAACAACGACTGGGTAAATGAAGAGGTCAAGGAAGAAATAAAAAACATCATGACAACAAATGACAATGATAATACAACAATACAAAATTTATTGGACACAGTTAAAGCAGTCTTGAGAGGGAAGTTCATAGCCCTACAAGCCTACTGCAAAAAACAGGAAACAATGGTAATAAATACCTAACCCTACAATTCAAAGAGCTAGAACGAGAGCAAAAAGAAAAGCCCAGTGTAAACAGAAGGAAGGACATAGTAAAGATCAGAGCGGACATAAACAACATGGAGACCAAAGAAATAATTCAAAAGATCAACAGAACCAAGAGCTGGTTCTTTGAAAGGATAAACAAGATTGATGGACCTCTAGCCAGGCTCACCAAGAAGCAAGGAGAGAAGACCCAAATAAACAAAATCAGACATGAAAAAGGAGAAATAACAGCAGACCCTGAGGGAATACAAAGGATTGTTAAAAAATACTATGAACAACTCTATTCCAACAAATTGGACAACCTGCAAGAAATGGACATTTTCCTAGAAAAATATAACCTTCCAAAACTCAACGAGGAGGAATCTAAACATCTCAAAAGTCCCATAACTATGGAAGAAATTGAAGCAGTCATCAAAAACCTTCCAGCAAATAAATGCCCGGGACCAGATGGCTACACAGGAGAGTTTTACCAAACATTCAAGGAAGAATTAAAACCTATCCTCCTCAAACTATTCAAAAACATTCAAGAAGAAGGAACACTTCCAAACACCTTCTATGAAGGTGTAAAAGAGCAATCCCATTTACCATCCCACCAAAAATATTAAGATACCTTGGAATAAACTCAACTAGGGAGGAAAAAGACCTATACATGGAAAACTATAAGACACTGAATAAAGAGAGCATACCATGCTCTGGATTGGGAGACTCAACATCACTAAAATGTCCTGTTTTATAAAGGAAAATAAAATAACAATTTATAGACTCAATGCACTCCCCATTAAAATACCATTGGCATATTTCACAGACCTAGAAATAACTCTCCAAAGATTCATCTGGAATGAAAAAAGACCTCAAATAGCTTCAGCAATCCTAAGAAAGAAGAATAAAATAGGTGAAATGGTCTGTCTGCTACCTGTTTACTGTGCTTTACTGAGGGCAAGATGTGTATTTAAAACTGAATAAAAGCAGATGGGACCCAATTTCAGTGTGTCTCTTCAAGAAAGAGGCTCCACCTAGCCTCCAATGCTTCCTAAATTCATATTTCTTGTATATCATTTTCATTTGTGTGTCAGACATTCCTTCAGATTCTGAATCCCACCACAAAGACTGCAGCATCTGACACCTCAAACTGGGACTGGAGAAGATTTGCCTGAGCAAAATATGAAGTAAAAAAGGAAAAGTGGAAATTCACTGGAAAGTTGGGAAGTTCACTGTACACAAAACCCATGCTAACTACAAAGCCCATCCCAACTTCAGAGTCAAGACCATAAGTGGATGGGGATGTTTTTGATCAGCCAGGTTTTAATGGGGAAGAATTCAAGTAAAAGGCAAAAACATCATTGTAAATTTTTAGCTTTCATGTTCAAGGATAAAGAAATTAAGGTGTCAAAAGGAACTCTCTTAAATCAGGCTCAAGGAAAACAAGTGTCCTTGTCATCTTTAACTATATGGGCTCTTGTTTGAACTGCATTATGCCCACTTCATATTGGGGATCAAAAATCTGTAAAATTTAAGGCCCCAGATCCTCTGACTCTAGTGTGGGAAGGGTCATCAACTAGATGGGGCTAACAGTCTTTTCACAAAAGAAATCATTAATGCTTTGTCTGAAAGTTACCATATGACACCTTTGTCTTGGCAGATTTTAACTAAAATGACTTTAGTTACCAATCAATGCTATGGAGAGCAGAATATGGTAAGATCTGTGAATAGCAGGCTGAGATCTAGGCCTCATGTGACTAAGTACCAGGCAATGTAAAACATCTGAAAGATCCATGAAAAGAACTGATTTATTAAGTCTTGTCTATGTGTTATTGGTGCTTGTAAATATCATATATATAAATGTCTGTTGATTGTTGTTTTATCTGTTTTTTTTTCCTTTGGTTTAATGATTAAGCATACCTTTAATTTATTTTAATATAAAAGAAACAGTAGATGGCCAGGCCATTACTAAATTTCCCCAGAGCAAACAGAATGTGCGGGTAGGGAGAAAGAATATGAGTGGTACACATGGCTGATAACACAGGTCCTAGGAAAATTCCCTAGACAAAGAGAGGTAACTAAAAAAGGCCCCAACCCATTAATTACTAGATGTCTTGGTAATCCTGTAAAATATATGCCTGCTCTCAGGAGCATTCTTAAAAGTCCCATTTTCACCATGTTTTTACTTCCCAGTCCATCATTTGAAATCTGGATAGATGAAACATTTCTCACAATTTACAGATGCCATCTGGGACTTCTATACCCTTGAAGGGAAAAAGGCTAGTTCAAGGGAGAGGCTCCCCACCTAATTTTGAGTGGCCTTTTGGCCTAAGCCCCATCTTTTCATAGATGCTATGGAATAAGACCATCATTTTTTGGACTTAGCAAAAATGACATAAGAAAAATATACAGGCTGTGTTTGGGCAACAAAATTAGTGTTTCCATAATAATGGATAGTTGTTGAATAATAATGGACCACATTTCAAGGTTACCTCCTAGGTCCCGGTGGCACTCTTGTTTTTAAAATAAAATAATATTTTAGTATTATAGTCACTGAAAGTCAGTGAGTTATCTGTTACAGAATTTGACAAAGAAAGTGCCTTGAGTAATAATAATTGTCTTTAAAATCTCAAAGTTGTTAAGGCAACATACATACAACTAAAACGAAGAAGCATATGGTAAAAAATACTTTTCAGTAATAGTTATATATGACTAAACATAGTTTTCCAAAGTCTTTGGTAACTTAAAACTTTAAAGTTTGCTGAATTAAATAATAAAAATGATTAAATATCTAGGTATTTTAAAATAACAGGATACTGAAATATTAATCTGAGTTTGCCTCATATGAAAATTCTAAAGGGTATATTTGAATCTATTAATTTATTATGTCTTGTATTTTATTTAAAATATATCCTCAAAATATGAATATATTACTAATCTGAAAAATGCTAAGTATTTAACTTGCCATCTAAAATTTGAGGCTTCTAAGAGTTAAAAGTTCAAACTAAGTTGGTAGAAATTATATGGTTGTGAAAATAGAATGCATGAAGTATAGCTGAAATCGGTTTGGCCCAATGGATAGAGCATTGGCCTGCAAACTAAAAGGTCCCAGGTTCGATTCTGGTCAAGGGAATGTACCTTGGTTGTAGGCATATCTCCAGTAGCGGAGGGGGGGGGGGGGCAGGGGGGGTGGGGGGGGGGGGGGAGGGGGGGGGAGTGCAGGAGGCGGCTGATCAATGTTTCTCTCTCATCAATGTTTCTGACTTTCTACCCCTCTCCCTTCCTCTCTGTGGAAAATCAATAAAAAATATATTTTAAAAAATGCATGAAGTATAGAAATTCATTTTTGAGGAAAATAATTGTTGCATTTTCTCTGGAAAATTAGTAGTTCAAAATATATTGTAGTCTTTATATGTATATATGTCTGTGTACTACATGTAGTAAAATTTCAACCTAGACTATAATATTTTATTGGCCTTCTTAAAAATGGAATTAGCCCTAACTGGTTTGGCTTAGTGGATAGAACTTTGACCTGCAGACTCAAGGGTCCCAGGTTTGATTCCTGTCAAGGGCATGTACGTTGGTTGTGGGCACATCCCAGTAGGGGGTGTGCAGGAGGCAGCTGATTGATGCTTCTCACTCATCAATGTTTCTAACTCTCTCTCCCTCTCCCTTCCTCTCTGTAAAAAATCAATAAAATATATTTTTTTTAAAAAAAGAATTAATTCTATGGTCTGAACCAAATTTTTAATATTATAACTGGTTTAAATATAAGTGATGTCTTTTAGAATAATTACCAAAAAAATGTGTTGATAAATGTCAATTTAAGAAATGAGGGCTGTTTACTTTTTGGTTATCATTGAAAAATTAAGGTTTCTAAGAGTGAAGAATTCTAATACATTTTAAAGAAAAGGTCTACAGGTAACAGATAGAGACGTGGCCCAGCTCAGATCAGGACCCAGGTAACAGACAGAAACATGCCAACAGCAGCTGCCCTATAGCTAAATTCATCCTAGCACTAGGAATGCTCAGTGCCAATTCAATGCAAATAAACCTTCCCACTAATATATACAGGATAATCTAAGATTGTTGGTAGAGTATTAAATTTGACGTAAAAGAGTTAACAAGCTCTCAGATTAATTTAAATTGGCGAACTGAAATAAGCGAACACCCCAAAAAATTTAAGTGTACTGGATAAAAAGCTGTTTCTAAAGTATTAATTAAAATTTCTATTGATAGCTCATCTCATGGTAAAATTACTTAATATGTAATGAACAGAAAACAGGCATATTTGTGTACAAAATTAAAATTTAAAGTTATCAAGATTACATTAAAAAATTTTACCAAATTTTCCATTAATCAAAAAAATGGGGGCGGGGGGTAGGATAATAGCATGTAAGGAAAAATATCCGGTAAGTAAATTACATTAAGAAAATTTTCACTTTAGAAAATTAATTTCCATTTATAATGCTAATAGCAAGACACCCATGAAAAACACACATGGTGTCAAAATAAGCCAAAGGAAAAGTGGGTAGGCAAAAATAAAAAGGACCACAAGTCAATTTTATAAAAAAGATTTCTTTATTAACTCTTGGTCGAGAATATGTTTATATACTTTCAGAAAACAACTCGAAGACCAAGTGGACTCCTGCAACAGAGAGGAACTGACGGTCTGCGCCAAACACAGAGGCAGGAGGAGAAACAGTCCAGAGATGGAAGATGACGACAACGATGCCTTGCCATGTGAGCCAATGGCAGCTGAGCATCGCTACAGGATGCCCAGGACCAAACCAGAGAGGGTCAGACCGGCATTGCCACCATTTGTCCCGTATCCAGAAACCATTGATGACATGTACACATAAGGAACTGTCTGACATTGAAACTGGGTCTCAAAGCTATCGGATATTGAAATTGGGACTCAATCATTTTTTTTTTATTTTGCTCTGGTGGGTTTATTTCTAGCCTACAGGGGAAAGATGTTTTTAAAGACAAGAATCAGGGGATGAGGAGGGGAAACAGACCCAGAGGCAAAGAAGCAATGAATAGACTATCATGCTACAGTGGGAAGGCAGGGAAGTTGGGGAGGAGGGGCCTATAGGAGATCAATGGAAGGACTTGTATGCATGTGTGTGGGGGGATAGCCAGTGGATACAGGGCAATGGGGGAATGTGGGGGGGGGATGATTGAGGGCATGTAGTGGGGGGAGGGCAATAAGGGGGAAAGTAATTAATTAATTAATTAATTAATTAATTTTTAAAAATTAAAAAAAAAGAAAAGGTCTATACAAGTTGCTGAAGGTATGACAGAAAGAATATTAGAGTAGAAATGCTTGATGGAAGGTCTGAGGCATGGTTATGCATTTTTGAAGGACATAGAAAGAAAGTTTGAAGGCTAATTTAAGTGTGAAATTTGTTAAGGTTGTGTATATGATGAGAAGGGAAAGAGAAATGTTGAAATAAAGTTCTAAAATTAACTATTTACAAGAATTAAAAAAGGGCCATTTTACTCTGAACAAGAAAGCCTAAGGTTTCAGTGTCCAAGCTTGGCAGGACAAGGTTGCTGGTTACTTCTTAAGCTACACCAGACTATTCAGAAGCAGAATTTTAAGACAGAAGTGTACATAATGCCTCAGACCCTCACCCAGCCTGCTCTTTAGATTGGCTGGGGGTAGGATGGCATCTGTACTTCATAGGTCAAAATGTATTAAGTTTGCTTACTTTGCTTTTTCAATAAAGGTGCCTATTTTAATTACTTAATAAGTTAACTTTTTACAATATAATCAAGGTCTCATATAAACCAGTTATGTGAAAACCAATATTTTATAAGCAACTGGTTCTAACAAAGTCCAAAGTAAAATTTGTATACACATGCAAATGAGCACTAGCCAAAAATAATACTAAATTGAAGCTCAAAAAAGGAGATATTTTAAAATCTCTTCCACTACTATTTACAAAGTAAACTAAAAGTTATCATTCAAGCATTAAATCTCACCGTTAATGAGATACCATAAGTAGAAAGAAAGTTACTTTTACTTGAGATGTATGCATTGCAATATTGGCCCACGTTTCTCTCCTATGTGTTTTTCTGAAAAGCAACCAAGTTGGTTGTTCTGTTTAAAGGAAAATGGAAGTCTTTTGTGTAGCAATTTATGGCAAGCCCACAGGAAAAGCAAACTTTAGCATTGTTTAACCCAATTAAAAAGGAACTTCCTCAATGGGGCTTAAAAATTGCTCCAAAAAAGGTATAGAAAGAAATACTCTTTAAATATCTAGGAACTGTAATTGGAAATCAATATATTATGCCTCTAAAGATAGAAATACAGAAGAATTGCCTTAAGACCTTAAGTGACTTTTAGAAATTATTAGAGGAAATTAATTAGTTATGTCCTTATCTAAAAATCTTTATGGGAGAAATGACAAATTTATCCAATATACTTAGGGGTGACACTAATCTTTCCTCACCTCGAACATTAACAGAGGAAGCTAGAAAGGAGTTACTAAGAATTGGGCAGGCAATCTCCTCAGCCCAAGTAGCATGGGTACAGCCTGAATTGCCTTTATTAGGGCAGAGTAATCTTACTGCAAATAGTCCCACTGAGTCATTTTCCAAAATAAAAACTCTCCTACTATTATTGAGTGGTCCACCTAGTGGAGTGGTCGGCAAACTGTGGCTCACAAGCTACATGCGGCTCGTGAGCCACGGTTTGCTGCTCTGTTGACTAATGACCTAGACTCTCCATTCCAATAATTACAGGTGGTTGTCGTTCCTTGTGATTAAGCCCCTATCCCAGTGGTCAGCAAACTCATTAGTCAACAGAGCGGCAAACCATGGTTCACAAGCCGCATGTGGCTCACGAGCTGCAGTTTGCCAACCACTAGCCTAGTGTATCAACTAAAACATGTATAGAACTCATAGTTCAATTAATATGTCAACTCAGAAGGCACTGCAGTCAGCTTAGAGAAGAAGAACCCAAATGTATGTATCTCCTCCTCACTGGGAAGCAATTAGAAATGTTATTTCAGACTGATTTAAATTGGCAAATTAGAGTAACTAGTTATTCAAGGAAACTTAATTGTCACCTACTAAAAACCAACTTACTGCAATTTTTATATTATATCCCTATTATTATACCAAAAAATACTAGACAGGAACCTATTCCTGGAGCATTAATTGTTTTTACTAATGGTTCATCTAATGGCAAAGCTCCTTATCATGCAATGAATTCAGACCGTGTCATCCAGACTAGTCACACACTTCTGTGTAAAGAATTTAATTAGAAACTATCAAGGCTGCATTGCAGAATTTCAGGGAGCCTCTCAATGTTAGTTCTGATTCTGCCTATACCGCTGGCCTGGTAAACAAAGTTAAGAGAGCTCGATTAAAATAGCTCAGTGACCAAAGTCTATTTAGACAGATATAGCAAAGTGTACAACAAAGACAATATCTCTTTTATATTACTCATATCAGGGCTCATACCACCCTGCCTGATCCTTTAACAAAAGGAAATGCATATGCCAATCAGTTAGTTGTTTTATTATAGCAGGGAAAAGAAATTATCAAGAAATGTCCCACTTATATGTTACATCTGCCTTAAAGGCCTAATACAGGAATTAACCCTCGAGGATTGATAAGGGACCATATCTAGCAAATGGATGTACCACATTATACTTGGAGCATTGCATGTCTCTGTAGATACCTTTTCAAACATCCTATGGGCCACTGCAACTACAGAAGAAATGGCAAAATAGATCATTAATCATTGACTAGTGCTTTTGCCATCATGGGGATTCCAAAAATTATTAAAAATAATAATGGACCTGCATACACAAGCTGTCACCTCCTGTAAAAGAAAGGAAGGAAGGAAGGAAGGAAGGGAAGGGAAGGGAAGGGAAGGGAAGGGAAGGGAAGGGAAGGGAAGGGAAGGCGAGGGGAGGGGAGGGGAGGGGAGGGGAAGGGATGGGAGGGGAGGGGAGGGGAGAGAAGACATAAGAGAAGAGAAAGAAAATAAAATTAAAAAAAGAAAATTCAGCACATTACAGGAATACCATACAATTCTCAAGGACAGGCAATTATAGAATACTAACATCAGCAGCTAAAATCCCAACTTGAAAAACTAAAAGGGGGAATAGTGTTGCTGGTGAAATCTCCTGTATATAAACTACACTAAGCCTTAATTACTTTAAATTTTTTCACTTGTGACGCTGATGGCAAGACACCTATGGAATTACACTGGTTTCAGAATATACCAAAAGAAAAAGGGGTTGATCAAATGGAAGGATACTGAGACTTAGTTTATGGAAAGGTCTCAACCCTTTATTAACTTTTGATCAAGAATATGCTTTCGTATTTCTAGAAAACTCCTCCAAGCCAATGTGGATTCCTTCAAGGAACATTAAATTTCAACATGGATCCAAGAGAAGAACTGATTAGACTAATGAGGACCTTGTACCTGGAGCCTCACCTTGTACCTGTGGCTGCAGACAATAAACTACTCCAACCACAGATAGCAGTAACCCCAAGCAACATCCTGAAGATGAGGAATGGGAAGAGAATGAGACAAAGGAGAAAGAGTGTGAAGATGATCTGGGGGATGGTGAAGAAGTCAATCCAGAAAGCTGAGGAGTTTGTGAGGAAACAAGAACTCCAAGAATACCTGAGAATGTCTTGCTTGCCATGCTAGCAGTCATCAGTTATGGGACGGTGCAGGTTGCCCTGGACAAAGCCAGAGAAGGTTTGACCTGCATTGTTTGTCTACCATCCAAAACTCAAATATCATTGCTATCATGTCACAGGGGACAGTGATTGAGACCCATAAAGACCTGATGGCCCAGAAAGGAGCCTACTACAAACTAGTTCCTTGGATGTCTGGCGGCAATTTTAAAAGGACATGAAAGAACTCAATCCTTTTCATTGGATGCCCCTACATTTGACTCAGCATAACCACTATTGCCTGTCTCATTTTTGCCTTATATGTTTATTTCTAGTCTGCAGATGCAGAATGAATAATTTTAAAAGGACTCAAGCCCTACAGACAGCATATACTTTTCAAGTTTTATCAAGAAAATGAAAAGAGGAAATGCAGGAAACCACCACTTGGAACAAAAGGCCAATGTAACTTGAGCATTAGCAGGGCTAATGCTAAGCATTGATTGTTCATGTTGAGATAGTCATGGCTTGATGTAACTTCCTGACCTGATAGCCTCCAAGTAAATGTTTACTGGATCTTACTGATCTTTTCTGATCTTTACTGACCTTAGAGACAGTCTGTCTGCTACCTGTTTGCCATGATTTACTGAGGGCAAGATGTGTATCAAAAACTGAATAAAAGCAGATGGGACCCAGTCTCAGAGTGCCTCTTCAAGAAAGAGGCTCCACCTGGTCCCCAATGCCTTCTAAATACGTATTTCTTGTATAGTATTTTTATTTGTGCATTGGCTCCTCCTTCAAATCCTGAACCCCACCACGAAGGTTGTGGCAGATAGTCCTAATGCTTGCCTAAGAGGGTACTGGTGAGGAGTTCCTGAGGCTTTCTACCTAATTAAAAAAAAAAAATTTAAAGTGACCTTGAAGGAAACATCTCATGTTTTGCTTCACTTGATGGGTTCATGCCTATATGTGACTTCAGTACCCATAACTAAGCAAGATGAAATCTCGGACCTTATTGTAAAACCTATTGTGGTGGCAGGAGAAGATTTTACTTTGGGTGGTGGGCACATGGTGTAATATATGGATCTTGTAACATTGAAACCTATATGTTCATGTTGACCAATGTCACCCCAGTAAATTTAATTTTTTAAAAACCTATCGGATGTGTGTATTCCATTGCTGGCATCCAAAAGCATCCTAGCTGACCTACATAGAAAATCTGAAAATTGCACTTTTCTGTTAGGAACAAAACAAAACAAAAATCCCATTGCTGATTAGGCCATGTGTTTTAAGATAGATTTTTATTGGTTTCCTATCTAGTACTTTCTTTTCAAAGATTTCTTCTTTTTAAAAAAATATATATTATTCTTGAATATTAAATACCCATATCCTGGCAAAATCTTATCCTAAGGTCATGCATCTTAGAATTTGGTTGGCTCCTATGTAACAGTATTTTATACTATTGAAATGACTTCACCTAGGTCTAATTTTGCCAACTAAACCATGAACTCTTCAATGTTAACAATTCCTGCCCCCTTACTCACAAACAATTCTTTAAATCTCTTAGGATAGCTTTAATCTAAATTGACTTGAAGTGTCAAAAAAAAGGAGAAAATGCACCCAGATCCTTCCTCTGAGATATGCTGTGATAAACTAAGGTTTAAGCCTGGTTGTGAAATTCCAATTCTGCACTGCTCTCTCCTTATCTCTTTGATCCTCTGATGGTGCAGGTGCCCAAGGTACTCAAGGATGCAAGGGGGAAAAGGAGTGGAGGGAGCTGGGGGAGGGGGAGAATCAGCAGCAATATTTTCTCCTGGTCTAGGTCTCCAAAATCTTTATTTTATAGCTATGGCCTGAAACTCCTTTTGGTTAACATTTACACACTTTAAGAACTGGAAAATGGCAGTGACAGAAATGACCAAACTCTTGACTTGAGTTTTGGGATGGAAAAGCGTGCTGGACTAATGATATTTCAGAAACAATAGCAGTCAGACCCCTCGGGCAATACAGGGTTTCCTCTTCAACACTGATGAGTGTTGACAGAGCTCCTAGATGCCAGGGCAGGCCTGGTTCTAGTACTTTTTGGTTACTTACAGTACGTAACTTTGGAAAGGTGAGTTAACCTGACAGGCACAATTCACTCATTGTAAAATGGAAATCATCATCAAGGGCTCAAATTCAGACTCCACTACTTACCCTCTGACCAGTCATACTGTTTAGAGTCTTGAGCTCTTTATTTATAAAATACGGGTTAAAAACACCTCCTAGGCCCAGCTGGGGTTGCTCAGTGGTTGAGCACCAACTTATGAACTAGAAGGTCATGGTTCAATCCCCAGTAGGGGGTGTGCAGGAGGCAGTCAATCAATGAGTCTGTCATCATTGATGTTCTATCTCTCTCTCCTTCTCTCTTCTCTGAAATCAATAAAAATATATTTAAGAAATAATAAAACTCCTAGCAGGTTTGGGGTAAGAATCTGAAATAATATATGTAAAGTGCCTGATACTGTTATTAGTGCTGTTATTCCTTCTTCAGGGATTTAATCATGCTGTCAGTATGAAATTAGATAATGCACACAAAACGGACAAGTGCCATAAAACAACTATCAACTATAATATACTGCCCCAAAATCCCATCAGCACTCTCTCTTTTAAATTTCTTTATTGATTAAGGTATTACATAAGTGTCCTTATCCCCCCATTATTCCCCCCTCCTTCCCCCAACCATGCCCTCACTCCTCTGTTGTCTGTGTCCATTGGTTAGGCTTATATGCATGCATACAAGTCTTTTGGTTGATCTCTCCCCCTTACTCCCACCCTCCCCTACCTTCCTTCTAAGGTTTGATGGTCTGATCGATGTTTCTCTGTTTCTGGATCTGTTTTTGTTCATCAGTTTATGTTCATTATATTCTATAAATAAGTGATATCATATGATATTTATCTTTCTAAAACTAGCTTATTTCATTTAGCATAATGCTCTCCAGTTCTATCCATGCTGTTGCAAATGGTAAGAACTCCTTTTTTATTGCAGCATAATATTCCATTGTATAGATGTACCACAGTTTTTTAATCCACTCATCTGCTGACCATCATAACTCTTGAGAGACAACAATAAGCCCTCCCATCCATCATCTCCTTTGTCTCCTAATTATTGCCACGTGGCTTACCTATCTCTCTGGCATGCAAAAATATGGTAGTTTAAAGTCTTACAAGACCGGAATCCCAAAGCCTCCTTATAGTAGCACAAGAAGTAGCCAGTGTCCTCACAACCCACCTGTAAGACAGAGAGGAGAGGACCTGGAACTGTCTCTTTAGTCCATGCCTCACTTTGCTGATGGTGCCCCTATAGCCTGCTTGAGGTCTTAGTCACTCAGCCTTTTAAGAATGACCAGTAGCAGGTCCTGGCCAGATAGGTCAGTTGGTTAGTGTCATCCTGATACGCCAAGGTAGTGGGTTCTATCACTGGTCAGAGCCCATATAAGAATCAACCTGCTGTCCTAACCAGTTTGGCACAGTAAACAGAGTGTCAGCCTACAGACTCAAAGGTCCCAGGTTCGATTCCGGTCAAGGGCATGTACCTTGGTTGCAAGCACATGCCCAATAGGAGGTGTGCAGGAAGCACCTGATTGATCTCTCATTGATGTTTCTAACTCTCTCTCCCTCTCCCCTCCTCCCTGTAAAAAATCAATAATATATACATATATATATATTTTTAATCAAAAAAAATCAATTTAAAAAGAAGAATAATGGTCAGTCATAAATTTAGGACAGAAAAGACAGTGCATTCTTGCCCCAAAATAATTTCCCCTCAAATCAGAAACTATAACTTATAGCCTCCCATCTTTCTAACTTTCCATCTTCTCTTCTCGTATCATCTTCCATGCTTTAGCCCTGTGTTCCTTACAGGGAAGAAACAATGACAGAGAGAGAGAACAGAGACAGAGAGAGACAAAAAACAAGAGAGTGAGACAGAGAGACAAAGAGAGAATAAGAAAAGGAATGAAACAGAGAGAGAATAAAGGAGCACAAGAGAAAGAGCCCTGGACCAGGACTTGTGATGCAGCTTGGCCACTCATTCCCAGTGGATCCTGGGTTGGGTCAGTTTCCTAGCAGAGTCCCTCTGTGACTCAGTTAATCATCTGTAACTAATGAGAAGAGCAACTACCCCAAAATCATACTTTTCAACTAAGCCACACAGGTCCTGGGATTACTATCAGCACACAGCTACAAAGTCTGGGGCTGTGTGCTGATAATAAGAGTGACTTAGGGTAAAAAGGGTACCTCCTGCCCTGGCCCATGTTGTTCAGTGGTTAGAGTGTCAGCCCACAGACCCAGGAGTTGCAGGTCCAATTCCTGATCAAGGGAACTTACCTGGGTTGCAGGCTCAATCCCTGGTCCCAGTCAGGCATGTGGAAGGCAACCAATTGATGTATCTCTCTCACATCAATGTTTTTCTCTCTCTCTCTCTCTCTCTCTCTC
>JAAGEH010000380.1:4641923-4720725 GCA_011751065.1 Lasiurus cinereus
CTCTCTCTCTCTCTCTCTCTCTCTCTCTCTCTCTCTCTCTTCCTTCTTCCTCCCCTCCACTCTCTCTAAAAAATCTATTGTAAAAATATCCTTGATTGAGGAATTTTTTTAAAAGGGCACTTCCCTCAGAATGACAATTTTAATTTGTAAGAGAGAGAGAATGACATTTTTATAATAAAGTAAATATGGTATTCAATGGAGTATAGGATCCCTTGAACAACTAACTACCTATCACCCTGTGACCCCAATTTCCCACCAGGGCTTGTCCATTACAGTCCTTATGAAGACTTTCTCAGAAGCTCCCTACTAGAAGCCCTCCTGCTCAGGCCCCTTTGTCAGAGGTAAGAGCTGAGATGGAAGAGACTTCTGCCCTTTTCTGGAGAGCAGAGCTTTTGGGCCATCCCAGAGTCCTAGGAAGACATCCTGGGTCCAAAAACCAATTCCTTGAAATCTACTTCTTGGGGCTCTGGTTGGTCTGAAAACAAACACTTAAGTAAAGTCTCCAGTAAATTTACAGATTCTGTAAGAGGGTGTCAGTGTCTTATAACCAGTTAGTCCAAATTAATTTAGGTTCCTTGATAAGATTAACAAGTTGTTAAGGGGGAACTATGGCCTGACTATTAGCACTTGGATTTGATGGAAGGTGAGGGGTGGTGATGCTACTTATGGATACAAAGCTTCAAATAGTATTGCCTCTCTGCTTGTAGACACTGTCCTAAGTGGTTTGAGGAGCAGATGATAGTGAGTAGAGTGGGCTAGGAACAAAGGTAGAAGGTAGGGGAATGGAAACAAGCCCATTCATCATTAACTCCCCACCCCTACAGGATCCTAGAGAGGGTCAGATTTGAACTATGAACAGGCTTGCAGTCAGGGGAGTCGAAACCTGTTCAGAGTTCAAACAGGCTTCGAGGGTGCTGCCCAGTCCTTCACAAAGAGCTGCCTTGCTGTGTAGAGACAGTTACCCTGCCACCATCTTGGGGAACTTGGTTTGAAGCATAATGGCTGTTTAGATGGATTTTGTAATGAGGGAAACATTTTTGAGTTTGTAACAGATAGAGAGAAACATGAGAGACAGCACAACTTGGTACTGAGGTAACTCTGTGCCCTAGCAGCTTCGTTGGTACTTGTGGCTGGTCTAATCTTATCCAGTCCAGGATATGTGGCAACCATTTCCCAAACCCACAGTGCCAATGCCTCCATGACCCACTTGTTTGGCTATTGTGATCCCTTTAAGTGGCTACAGTTAAGAGATATTTCTCCCAAATTCATATCTGCTGAGAACTCTGACTGAAAGGAAGGAACCAATGTCTGAAAAACAGGTGAGGTAAGGGAGACCCATAAAAGTTTTTATTGGATAAAGCAAAGTGGCCTTGTCCAAAACTTGTCCTGCATCCCTAAGATGATGGGCTCTGGAAGTAGGTGCAGTACAGAAGCGAGCTCTGTGTTCACTGGACACCTGTGAAGTGCCACACGTCATGCAAGTCCCTGTTGGGCCAGCTGAACTTGCAATTACATATCCTCTTCCTCTGATTAAGTCAGCAAGGGCTGGGCACTCCAGAAACCACTTAACCAAGTACTAACCTCCCTCTGTACCCATCTCCCTTCAAGTTTAGTATAGGGATGAGCAAGCAACATAACACCAGAGCACCAAAAGAAAAGGCCTGGCATATCTCATGATAGAAGAAAGTTCTTTGCCTGGAAGCTGGCTCACCTGTTCTAATGTTCAGTTCTGGGGGCCTAAGTTTGTCCCCCACCCATCTACCTACTCTCTCTCCTGTACAGCCCTCTGGGAACACTGCAGCACAGCCCTAACAGTTTCTTGATGTTGACCCCCAGGGAGCCTCTGAGCAGAACCACTGGGCCCATCCGGCAAGCTGCATCATGGAGGAGCAGCACTCAAGTGCAGGCCTAAGCTTCTGAAGGTCCCAGGCCCTCACAATGAGGAGATGGGATCACAGAGGACAAGGCAGGGGAGGAGGCTCATGGGAAGTCTGACTGCCCTCCAGATCCCAGCCCTGCCCCACACCTACCCTGATGAGTGTGATCCCCATCTGGTTCGGCTCTGGGTCTCCAACCCATAGACCTTAGACTGGCTGCTCTTTAACAAGAGGGAAGAGCTCTCACTTTGGTAAAATTAGAAAGAAAATTAAGTTATAAGACTTTCTGCACTTGCTTAGGAAAAGAGTGGGTCCTTCTGCATAGAACCAGGCCAAATACAGGCCCACTGCTGTGGAGTCTCCATACACAGGCTCTGAGACATCTGTCACTCAGAGATCAATCACCTTTCAAGACTTCATGCACAGCTACACACATCACTTTGTTGACTTTAGGCAGAAAGCTGGTGGCAATTTAAAACAAAGAAATCGCCTGACCAGCATAGCTGAGTGGTTGAGTGTCAACCTATGAACCAGGAAGTCATGATTCATTCCCAGTCAGGACACATGCCCAAGTAAGAGCTTGATCCCTAATAGAGGGCATGCAGGAGGCAGCCAATCAATAATTCTCTCTCATCAATGAGATTTCTATCACTCTCTTCTTCTCCCTTCCTCTCTGAAATCAATATATATATATATATATATATATATATACATATATATAATATATATATTACATGTGTATATATGTATATGTATAATGTACATAATACAATATGTGTATATATGTATGTATATATACATGTATATACATACATATATACACATGTGTGTGTGTGTGTATTAGTATATGTATATGGATTTTTTTAAGTATCAAGGTAGTGGCATAAATAAACACCTGTACTCGCCACCTCCAACAACCACATCAAAATTACAACTTAAATACAGAACAACAATCTTTCAGGACTGTCTGAAAGCTGTTTAAATGAAAGTCCTACAAGTAGAGAAATAAGGAAGTACCAATTGAGACTGATAGGAGGGGCAGAGATGTGGAACAGGCTGGTCTGACACTCATTTGTGCTGTTTTTTTTAATTGGTAGGAATATCTTGGCTGTAGAGGACACCTACAAAGGGATTCTTTGAGGAGCAAGGGGTCCAAGCTTCACAACAGACCCCCTACCCAGGGTTCTAGAGCTTGGAAGAGAAGTACCTACAACTACAGGCTGTAAAAACCAGAGGAGATTGTGGCTGAGTGACATGGAGGCTGCTGGAGACCCAGGCTTTCCATTTAAAGGGTCTGTGCACAAACTTACAAGGTCCTACTCCCTCTGAGCTCCAGTGGCTTTGGAGGACCAGACACATTCAGGAAGAAACTGGATTTTCTGGCATCAGGACAGGAACTTGGAGGGCAGCTTTCTCCCAGGTGGTGGTGCTCACAGGGGTCATAGTTCCTGTTCTGGGACCTCCCCTGTTCCAGGACTGACTGGAAGACATATTTGAATCTCCATCAGCCTGAAACACACTGTTTGCTCCACCCTGGAAATTTTATGAGACCCTGCCCCATCCAATTTGCAGCCCCACCCAACTGGTTTGCATGGTTTTTCCATATGGATGGCCTGTACTGGTTCAGACTTCAGACTTTGCTAAAGTCTCTCAAACAAGCTGCATCTGGTGACAGTGGGCCCCAAACCTATTAATAAAAGACACAAGACCCAACATTAACACCAGCCTGCCTTGTTTCACAGCTGGGCCTCACCTCCTGCACAGCAGTTCTCCCACTGTAATTGCAACTGGTCCTCATAACCAATTGACCTGGAGGTCAACTCTTCCCAGGGATACCAACAGCAATCAAGGCTCAACTACAAAGAGTTGCACCTAAAGTGCTCAGGTCAGGTGACTGGGGAGGCTGAGCCACTGGGCCCTACAGGACACCTACTGCACAAGGCCACTCTACCAATTTCAGGAGACACAGCAGCTCTAATAATACATAGAAATAAATACAGGGAAGCAGCTAAAGTACAGAGAAAAAGAAACATGTCACAAAGGAAAGAAATGGAAGCAAGCAAACTACTGAATACAGAGTTCAAAACCATTATTATAATAAGGTTACTCAAGGATCTTCATGAAACTTTCAAGGATCTTAGTGAGAATGTCAAAGACATGAAAAAGGACCAGACAGAAATTAAGCATACACTAACTGAAATAAAGAATAATTTTCAGAAGAATAGAGGATTATGAGAATCAAATCAAGGATTTGGTATATGAAGGAGCAAAAAACACTCAAGCAGTAGAGCACAAAGAAAAAATAATCCAAAATGAGCTGAAACAGGTTTGGCTCAGTGGACAGAGTGTTGGCCTGTGGACTGAAAGGTCCCAAGTTCAATTCTGGTCAAGGGCATGTATCTTGGTTGCAGGCACATCCCTAGTAGGGGGCGTGCAGCAGGCAGCTGATTGATGTCTCTCTCTCATCGATGTTCCTAACTCTCTATCCCTCTCTCTTCCTCTTTGTAAAAAATCAATAAAATATATTTAATAAATAAAAAATAAAAAAAATAATCCAAAATGATAAGATAGTGTAAAGACCCTCTGGGACAATTTCAAGCATAACAACATTCACATTATAGGGGTACCCCAAGAAAAAAAGAGAAAGCAAGATATTGAAAACCTATTTGAAGAAATTATGACAGAAAATTTCCCCTTCCTGATGAAAGAAATATTCCTATAAGTCCAGGAAGAACAGAGGATCCCAAAGAAAAGGAACCCAAACAGGCCCACAACAAGACACATCATAAAATGTTAATGGTTAAAGACTAAGAAAGAATCTTAAAAACAGCAAGAGAAAAGCATTTAGTTACCTACAAGGGAGCACCCATACAACTGTCAGCTGATTTATCCACAGAAACTTTGCAGACCAGAAGGGAATGGCAAGAAATATTCAAAGTGATGAATAGTAAGGAAATACAACCAAGATTACACTACCGAGTGAAGCTATAATTTAGAATTGAGGGTCAAATAAAGAGCATCACAGAAAAGAAAAAGCTAAAGTAGTTCATCATCACCAAACCAGTATGTATTGCATGAAATGTTGAAGAATAAGAGATAAAAATATCTATATATATAAAAGGCTAATATGCTAAGTGTCTCTCTGACTATTTGACTGGTTGCTATGATGAGCACTGACCAGGAGACAGACACTTACCACAGGAACTTCCATGACATGCACTGGCCATTTAACACTAAATGGCACTATGGACCTGGTGCCCACAGTGACACTCAGCTTCTCCAAGTGGGACATAGGCTCCACCACCACCCTGGAGAAACAGCCCACCAAATCACAGCCAATGCTGCCAAGACCTAATGGCACAAAATGTGGCCCACAGCCCAGCCCAGAAATGGTGACCATGGGTGACAGGTAATGACATCACATAGTAACTCCCAGCTTCCTCTCCCTAGTGACTATCCTTAGAGTTTCTTCAGCCCAGGAACATGACTTGCTTTATAGCCAAGTGTAAACATTTTACACTTTAACCAAATGTCTTTGAAGTGTTTTCATGTGTCTCCTTTCATTTGATCTTCACATAAGTCCTGGGGTAGGTAGATAGAAGACATGGTAGAATTCTATTTTCTTTTCATTAGCCAGAAAATGGAGATTTAGAAAATTTAAAAACTTGACCCGACTGAAAAGAAGTAAGAAATGGTGGACCTTGAAAATGACTTCAGATTTTCTCACTGCGCAGAATATAGTCAAACACTGCTGCAGTTAAATATTTCACCCTTTTTCATCCTGCATGATCTACAATAATAATCTGCTTCATGTTGATATTTACTGCTGTGTTGCTGAAAATTACCTGAAAGAAGTTGGAGTGCTTCACTGGGCTGGAAAAAGTTTAGCTATATCAGAAAGCAGGTCTAATTAACACATTGTGTATAGATCATGAGAATTCTCGCTTCATATTACATAGTGTTTTATGAAGTATCATACTTTTAAAAGATATTAGCTTGTAAGAACATGTAACAAATAACTTCAAAATGCAATGGGTATTTAATTTTAAAACATGCCTTTAACATTTATGTAAAACAATTTTTGTACTCATTCAATAGAAACTTATCTGGCCACTGGGTAAAGCTAGCAAAACTGCTGGTCCGCAATGTATTAAGCAAGTTTATCTATACTAATAAAAGCCTAGGTCAGTGGTCAGCAAACTGTGGTTCATGAGCCATATACGGCTCTTTGGCCCCTTGAGTGTGGTTCTTACACAAAATACCACATGTGAGTGTACACATACAGTGCAGTTGAAGGAGAAACCTAATGTAGTTTATAACAATATACCTACCTATAGAGCTTAAGTTTAAAAAATTTGGCTCTCAAAAGAAATTTCAATCGTTGTACTGTTGATATTTGGCTCTGTTGACTAATGAGTTTGCTGACCTCTGGCCTAGGTGGTCCTCATGAGCAACATTGTCATAAGACTGCTGCCACAAGATGGCCACCACCAACATGGCCATCACAAGATGTCCACGTGCACAGCAGAGGTGTGGCCTGGTGGCTACTCTGTATGGTGAGGCCTGGGAGTCCCACAGCTTCATGTAGCATGGAAGAGGCAGGTCCTGGTGGAAGAGGCAGATTGCAGCAATGAAGAGCAGCTGGGGGTGATCAGGACAACAGGGAAGCAGTTAGGGGATGATCAGGCTGGCAGGCAGAAGCAGTTAGGGGCAATTAGGCAGGCAGGCAGGTGAGCAATTAGGAGCCAGCAGTTCCAGATTGTGAGAAGGATGTCCAACTGCCGGTTTAGGTCTGATCCCTGTGGGGTCCCAGATTGGATATGGTACAAGCTGAGCTGAGGGACACCACCACCCTGCATGCATGAATTTCATGCATCAGGCCTCTAGTCTGTATATAAAACTCTCACTGGCGTCATTTGCACATGTGTATTTCCATCTGCCATTGTTGATTGTGAATTTAGTTGATACTTCTATTATAGAGAAAGGGCAAATAGCAATATTAAAATATTTATTCTAATTAATTTCCTTTCAATGTGCATGAATCCATGCACTGGGCCTCTCGTGAACAATAAAATGGCAGCAAATACATACCTATCAACAAGTGAATGTAAATATCAAAATAAACAAACAAGAAATCTGATAAACAAAATTAACTGGTGAATGAGTCAAAGGCATGGAACAGACGGATGAATCTCAGAGGGAAGGAGTAGAGGTTGGGGAGAGATTAACCAAAGATTTTACCTATGGACACAGACAGTAGGGTGGTGAAGGCCTGGGGCAAGTTGGGAAACAGATGGATATTGTACAGTGAGTGGGGAAAGGAGATATCTGTAATAGTCTCAATAATAAAAATGTAATGAATAAAACAAAGAAATGGACCAGTTATATAAACATTCAGGCAAAAGCCTTAGTCCCATGACTGAGACACCCAGGCAGATGTGGGATCATAGCCTATAATTACCTGGAAAATTGCCCCATTCTTCAATTCAGTCTGGTTGTAAAGACAAACTAGAAGGAATTTCAGGAAGAGATTTTTCACTCACACCCAAGTGCATGTGCCAGCCCACGAAACTGACCCCAGTCACCCTTCTCACCCCTATTTTTCCTCCCCTCTCCTTGCAGCCTATGTCCTCTACCCACATCCCACTCTCTCAACCCTTGAAGTTTCAACCATATTCTCTCTCACCTGTGATTTGAATAAGTGATTTTTTTGTTTAAAGTATTGCATGTCTCCTTTTTCCCAAATTGACCCACCTCTGCCACTCCTAAACTCCAGGACAAGCCTCCTGCCCCAGTGTCTGTGTCCATTGGTTATGCTAATATGCATGCATACAAGACCTGTGGTTGATCTCTTATAACACCCCCACCTCTTTCTCTCTGATGTTGGATGGTATGATCAGTGTTTCTTAGTCTCTGGATCTATTTTTTCATCAGTTTATGTTGTTCAGTATATCCCACATATGAGTGAAACCATGTGGTGTTTATTTTTCTCGAACTGGCTTATTTTGCTTAGCAAAATGCTCTCCAATTCCATCCATGCTGTTGCAAATAGTAAAAGTACCTTCTTTTTTATAGCAGCATGGTATTCCATTGTGTAGATGTACCACTGCTTTTTAATCCGATCATCTGCTGATGGACACTTAGGCTGTTTCCAAATCTTAGCTATGGTAAATTGTGCTGCTATGAACATAGGGGTGCTTATGCCCTTTCTGATAGGTATTTCTGGTTTCTTGAGATATATTCCCAGAAGTGGTATTAATGGGTCAAATGGGAGTTCTATTTTTAAATTTTTGAGGAATCCCCATACTGTTTTCCATAGTGGCTGCACGAGTCTGCATTACCAACAGCAGTGTACAAGGGTTCCCTTTTCTCCACATCCTCTCCAGCATTTCTCATTTGTTGATTTGTTGATGATAGCCATTCTGACAGTTGTGACATGGCACCTCATTATTGTTTTGATTTGCAGCTCTTGGATGATTAGTGACTTTGAGCTTGTTTTCATATGTCTCTCAGCATTCTGTATGTCTTCTTTTTTAAAAAATAAATCTTTATTGTTCCGATTATTACAATTGTTCCTCTTTTTTTCCCCATAGTTCCCCTTCACCTGGCTCTTACCCCACCCTCTGCCATTACCTCCCCCACATTGTTCTCATCCATAGGTGTATGATTTTTGTCCAGTCTCTTTCTGCACCCCCCTCACCTCTTTCCCCCTGAGAATTATCAGTCTACTCCCTTTCTATGCCCCTTATTCTATTATATTCACCAGTTTATTCTGATCATCAGATTTTCAGTTCATTTGATTTTTAGATTCACTTGTTTGTTGTTCATAATTTTTACCTTTATCTTTTTCTTCTTCCTCCTCTTCTTAAAGAATACCTTTCAGCAATTCATATAATAGTAGTTTAGTGTTGATGAACCCCTTTAGTTTTTTCTTATCTGTGAAGTTTTTTTCTGCCCTTTAATTCTGAATGATAGCTTTCCTGGGTAGAGTAATCTTGGTTGTAGGTTCTTGGTATTCACGTTGAATATTTCTTGCCACTCCAGTCTGGCCTGCATAGTTTCTGTTCAGAAATCAGCTGACAATAATATAGGTGCTCCCTTGTAGGTAATTAACTATTTTTCTCTTGCTGCTTTTAATATTCTCTCTTTGTCTTTTGCTCTTGGCATTTTAATTATGATGTGTCTTTGTGTGGTCCTCTTTGGATTCCTTTTGTTTGGGGTTCTGTGCACTTCCTGGACTTGTAAGTTCATTTCTTTCACCAGGTGGGGGAAGTTTTCAGTCATTATTTCTTCAAATAGGTTTTCAGTATCTTGCTCTCTCTCTTCTCTGGCACTCCCATAATTCTGATGTTGGTACACTTGAAGTTGCCCCAGAGGCTTCTTACACTATCTTGACATTTTTTATTCTTTTTGCTTTTTGCTTTTCCAGTACAGTGTTTTTTGCTTCTTTGTATTTCAGATCTTTCATTTGATTCTTGAGTTCCTCTAGTCCACTGCTAGATTTCTGTATAATATTTTTTATTTCAGTCAGTGTATGTTTCATTTCTTATTGATCCTTTTTCATCCCTAGTTGGTCCTTTTTCATCTCCTCTTGGATCTCACTAAATTTATCCATTTTTTAAGGAAATTTTTTAAAAACCCTTATAACTGTGGTTTTGAACTCTATATCCAGTCATTTGTTTTCCTCCATTTCTTTCGTTTGTGATATGTTCTTTAGTCTCCACATATTATGCTGCTTCCCTGAGTTGGTAGAGTAGCTTTGTGTGCTAGGTGTCCTATGTGGCCCAGTAGCTCTGCCTCCCCAGTTATCTGAGGTGGATACTCTTGGTGCCCCGCTTTGTGAACTGTGTGTACAGTCTTGTTGTAGTTAATTCTTGATTGTTGTTGGTATCACTGGGGGGAATTGACCTCCAAGCCAATTGGTTGTGAGGATCAGCTATGTTTGCGCATGCATGCAAGCCTCCAGACCTCTGCCTTTCCGGTTCCCCTGAGTTTCCATGCGCTCTAGGGACCTGTATGAGTCTGGGTCCCCAGGGTCTCACCCAAAACTGGGGTTCACTGCTGTTGGACCTGAATTTCAGTGCTGTTGGGAGGTTCTATTTTCCTCCCACTAGAGAAAGCCAGCGGCACCATCAGCAGTCAGCATTCCATGTGCACACTTTTGCCATATTTTCACATGCCCCCAGACCACTATCTTTTGTGGCTCCCCTAAGTTTCACTATACTCCTTCCTTTTCACAACAGTTCAGACTTCCCCATATGAGTCTCACCTGGAAGTGGGGTTCAGTGCAGTCAGAAGTAAGGTTCAGTGCAGTCAGGATTTTCTGTCTCCGTCCCACTAGAGGAAGCCAGCCAGAACCTCCTCTGCCCATCCTCTCTACGAACATGTCTCCATACCTCAGCTTTTTACAGCTCCTCTGAGTCTTTGTGAGCCCTTCTCTTTACTTCTAGTTGTATAATTTTCACTCAATCAGCTCTCCTGTTGTTCTGAATGGTGTCCATTCTGTCTTTTAGTTGTAATTTTGAAATTGTTGTGTGAGGCAGCAGCTTAGGTGTTCACCTACGCTGCCATCTTGGTTTCTACTGTATGTCTTCTTTAGAAATATGTCTAATTAGATCCTTTGCCCATTTTTTATTGGATTATTTATTTTTCTTTTGTGAAGTTATATGAGTTCCCTGTAAATTTTGGAGATTAAACCCTTATCTGAAATAACATTAGCGTTTATGTTCTCCCATACAGTGGGCTTTCTTGTTGTTTTGTTGATGGTTTCTTTTTCTGTGCAAAAGCCTTTTATTTTGATGTAGCCCCATTTGTTTCTTCCTGGTTTCCATTGCCATAGGAGCTATGTCAATAAAGATATTGCTACAACATATCTGTGATATTTTGCTATCTATAGAGTCTTCTAAGATTTTTATGGATGCCCATCTTACATTTAAGTCCTTGATCCAATTTGAGTTTCTTTTTGTGTATGGTGTAAGGTGGTGGTCTAGTTTCATTTATTGGCATGTATCTGTCCAATTTTCCCAACATCATTTATTGAAGAGATTGTCTTAACTCCATTGTATGTTCTTGCCTCTTTTGTCAAACATTAATTGAGCATAGTGGTTTGGGTCTATTTCTGAGTTTTCTATTCTATTCCATTGATCTATATGTCTGTTCTTGTGCCAGTACCAGGCAGTTTTGAGAACAGTGGCTTTGTAATACAGCTTGATATCTGGTTTGAGATTTCCATCTACTTTGTTCTTCTTTCTCAGGATCACTGCAGCTATTTAGGGTCTTTCTTTATTCCAGATGAGTTTTTGGAGTTTGTTCTAGGTCTGTGAAATAGGCCATTGATATTTTAATGGGAAGTACATAGAATCTACACATTGCTTTGGGTAGTATGGATATTTCAATGATGTTGATTCTACCAACCATGACCACGGTATGTTTTTTCATCTTTAATGTCTTCCTCTATCTCTTTTTTCAGTATCCTGTAGTTTTCTGAACACAGTTATTTTACATTCTTTTACCTCAAGGTATCTTAAATTTTTTTGGTTTGATGGTAAATGGGATTGCTTTTGTAGTCTCTCTTTCTGTAAGTTCACTATTGGTGTATAGCAATGCCAAAGAATTCTTGGCATTAATTTTGTATCCTGCTACCTTGCCAAATTCATTTATTAACTCTAAAAAATTTTTGATGGAGTCTTTAGGGCTTTCTATGTACATCTGTGAATAAGGACAGTATTACTTCTTCTTTTCCAATATCAATGCCTTTTATTTCTTCTTCTTGTCAGATTGCAATAGCTAGTACTTCCAGTACTATATCCAATAGGAGTGGTGAAAGTAGGCATCCCTGTTTTGTTCCTGTTTTTAGGGGAGATGGTTTTAGTTTTAGCCCATTAAGTATAATGTTAGCTATGGCTTTTATTATGTTAAGGTATGGTCCTTCTATTCCCACCTTGTTGAGAGTTTTTATCAAGAAAAGATGTTGGATTTTGTCAAATGCTTTTTCTGCATTAATGTATATGATTATGCTGTTTTCTTCTCTCAGTTTGGTTAGGATATGTATTATATTTATTGATTTGCTCATATTGTAACATCCTTGCATCCCTGGGATAAATCCCACTTGATCATGGTGTATAATCTTTCTGATGTAGCTGGATCTGATTTGCTAGAATTTTGTTGAGAATTTTGGCATCCATGTTCATTAGGGATATAGACCTGTAATTCTCTTTCATTGTGTTGTCTTTATCTGGTTTTGGAATTAGGGTAATGCTGGCTTTATAGAACAAGCTTGGCAGTGTTTCTTCCTCTTGAATTTTTTTTGGAATAGTCTGAGGAGGATAGGTTTTAGTTCTTCCTTGAATGTTTGGTAAAACTCTCCTGTGAAGTCATCAGGACCAGGGCTTTTCTCTGTTGGAAGATTTTTTTTTTTTACTGCTTCAATTTCATCAGTAGTTATCAGCTATTCAGGTTTTGTTATTCTTCCTAAATGTGTTTTGAAACCTTGTATTTTTCTAAGTATATGTCCATTTCATCTAGGTTGTCCAGTTTGTTGGAGTGTGGTAATTTGTATTAATTTTTTACAACCCTTTGTATTTCTGTGGGATCTATTGCTACTTTACCTCTTTCATTCCTGATTTTGTTTATTTGGGTCCTCTCTCCTTGTTTCTTGCTGAGCTTGGCTAGAGATTCATCGATCATGTTTATCCTTTTAAAGAACGAGCTCTTGGTTTTATTGATCTTTTGTGTTATTTTTTTGTCTCTATGTCATTTATTTCTGTTCTGATATTTATTATTTCCTTCCTTCTGCTTACACTGGGCTTTACTTCTTGCTCTCTTTTAAATTTTTTAATTTATTACCATTTCTTCTTGTTTTTTGAGGTAGATCTGTAAAACTATGAACTTTCCTCTCAGCAGTGCTTTCACTGTGTCCCATAGATTTTGGAATGTTGTGTTTTCATTGTTGTTTATTACCAGGATGCTTTTTATTTCTTCTTTGATCTCTTTGGTAACCCAATCATTGTTTAATAGTATGCTATTCAGCCTCCAAGTGCTTGATTTATTTTTTCATTGTTTTTAATTGGGGTTGATTTCTAATTTTTATGCCATTGTGATCCAAGAAGACTTGATATGATTTTATCTTTTTTAATTTGAAGAGACTTTGCTAGTGTCCCAATATATGGTCTATCTTTGAAAATGACCCATATGGACCTGAAAGGAATGTATATTCTGTGTGTTTGGGGTGAAATGTTCTAAAGATGTTAATTAATTCCATCTGATCTAGTAAGTCATTTAGAATTGCTGTTTATCTACAGATTTTTTGTTTAGAGGATTTATCCAGTGTTGTCAACAGGGTATTAAAGTTCCCTACTATGATTATATTGCTGTTGATCTTTCCCTTGATATCTTACAGAATGTTTTTTATGTTTTTGGGTGCTCCTGAATTGGGTGAATATATATTTACCAGATTTATATCCTCTTTTTTAATTGCTCCCATTAGTATGATGAAGTGGCTTTTCTTATCTCTTGTTATGGCCTTCTCTTTGTGGCCTATATTTTCAGATATATGTATTGATACTCCAGCCTTTTTTTTTCACTCCCATTTGCCTGAAAAACTTTTTTTAATTCTTCACCACCAGTCTGTGTGAATCCTTTGCTCTCAGATGGGTCTCTTATAGACAGCAGATATATGGGTCATGTTTTCTTATTCATTCAGCCACCTTATATTTTTTGACTAGAACATTTAATTCTATTTATGTTTAAGATTATTATTAATAGGCACTTGTTTGTTATAATTTTTATTCTTTATACTTGTGTTTCTTCTTCCTTTTCTATTTTTTTGTCTTTTTACAGCAGTCCCTTCAGCATTTCTTGCATTAGTGGCTTGGTGGTAATAAACTCCCTTAGTCTTTTTTGTTAATGAAGCTCCTTTTTCAACTTCAATTTTGAATGATAGCCTTGCTGGGTATAGTATTCTTGAATTCAGTCCCTTGTTTTGCATCACTTTGTATTATTTCATTCCATTCCCTTCTGGCCTTATGTGAGAAATCAATTGATAGTTTAATGGGAGATCCCTTATAGGTACTTTCTTTCTCTCTCTGACAGCCTTTAAGATTCTTACTTTGTTGTTGATGTTTGCCCATTTAATTATGATGTATCTTGGTGTGGTCTTTTTGGGGTCCTCTTGTTTGGGACTCTGTGTACTCTTTGAACTTAGGTGAGTTTTTCTTCTCATTATCAGGGAAGTTTTCTGTCATTATTTCTTCAAACAAGTTTTCTATTCCTTGCTCCATTTCCTCTCTTTCTGAGACACCTGCTATGCAGATGTTGTTTCGTTTCATGTTGTCCCAAAGCTCCCTTAGGTTCTCTTTCTGCTTTTAAAGTGTGTGTTTTTTTCCAGTTGCTACTCTTCCTGGGTATTTTTTCCTACCTTGTTTTCTTGCTCGCTTATGCAGTCCTCAACTTCTTTTAGTATACTGTTGATGCTTCCTATTGTGTTCTTTATTGCAGCTATGTCATTCTTCATTTCTTCTTGGTTTTTGTTCATTTTCTCTTGATTCTTATATATGTTGTTGAATTTGTCTTCCATCCTTTTCAGCATCCTTATGACCATTGCTCTGAATTCTTTCTCTGACAAATCGCTTGCCTCCATTTTATTTACTTCCTTTTTCTGGTGATGCCTTCTTTTCTTTCATATGAGGCTATTTCTTTGTCTCTCCATTTCTGCTCCTCTCCGGGTATCTGGTTATGTAGCTCACTCTCTACCACATTGACAAAAGGTACAAAATACAACTTGACAAGACATGACACAGAGGGAACAAAACAGGAATGTATTCATGACCAAAAAATGTGACCACCAGATTAAAAAAAAAATTAGGGGAGAGAAAAGAGCCAAAAAAAATTATATTGAGCAATGGGAAAAAGATAAGAGAGAAAAGAAAAAGAAGAAAAAAATGGGAGAAAATATACATACATGGTGAGAAAACTCCACAAAACAAACAAATAAACCAATAAATGCAAACAACAAAAACCCGAGGGAGGAAAGGGGAGGGAGGACTGAATCTAAAGAAGCAGAGCTTATTTTCAGATGAAAAGGTAAAGAAATTGAATGTAGGTAAATGGCCTTGGTTCAGTATAGAGGAAGTAGAAAGAGAATGAGTGGATAAGAAGAAAAGTAAAAAACAAAATAATAACAAAATAATAAAAACTAATGATTAAAAATAAAATAAAAAATAAATTTCCCCTTTCTTTAATCTATCTATTTATATATCCATCCATTTTTAGAAAAGGAGAATATAATAGAGATCAAAAATCTTGAGTTTGGTAAGTGAAATGAATTAAGCAATGAGGAGAAGAAGAGAGTGAGGAGAGGAAAAACAAAAGTATAATAAATGGCTAGTGAAGAAAGAGAAGAGAGGTGTGCATGAACTTGGAGTCAGGGAGAGGAAATAAGATATATGAGTAAGCCAACAGAGACTACTATAATGGTAATATATCAATAAAGAAGATAGAGAAGATCAATTTTTAACAAGGAGTAAAAGTAGAGGAGAGAGAAAAACCAAAGCAGGAAAAGGAGAAGAGAAATGGGATGAAAAAGCGAAAAGTGAGGAAGAAAAGATTGGCAAAAAGAAAAAAATGAGATGAAGGAAAATAATAATATAAAACTAAAAATATAATGTAGAACACTAATCCAGAAAAAATAAAAGTTTAAAATATATAATAATAATAAATAAATAAAAATTCCATTTTCTTTTTCTTAGGTAAAAGATAAAAAATAAAATAAAAAGTAAAACAGTGAAGTGTCCTTCGCTTCAGCTGAGTTTTAATGTTCCATGGGGGCTGGGTTAAGACCCCTCTCTACTACTCTGTCTGCCACCTCTCAGTTTCTGTTAGGTAGTCAACACCGTATTGAAGTTCCCAGTGATCTGCAGCTCCTCTGTGTCTGTCTAGCTAGCCTTGGTTTCAGGCAGGCAGGATCAATTTGCCTACTTTGTTCATCTGCCTGCTTTTAGTCCTATTTACACAGCCTCTAGGTAGGAATGTTGCTGTATTCCAGGACTAAATGCCTCCTCCACTCAGTCCCTGAAGGCTCCTTGGGTATATTCAGAACGCTTGTTTCCCTGCCAAGCCCAAGGCTGGGTGCGGCTGCACTGCTAGGAGGGGTCGGTTCTTCAGGAGAAAAATGGCTGTTTCAGGTGGGAAGTACTGGACTGTCTCAGATCTGGATTCCTGGTTGCCTCTCCCTGCTTTGCTCCCCAGCCTCCACAAAATCACCTCTATCTGCACTGCAGCATCAGTGAGTGTAATTAAAAGATACTATGTCCTGGGTTTAGCAAGGAAAATGTAAAGACAGAGCAACCACACTGCTGCATGTTTCTCTCCCTCTCTCCCTCTCCAGCAATGAGTGGCCAGTGCAGAACTTCAGGCTGCCTTTCTGGGCACAGCCTCCCACAGCTGTGGACTTAGATCTAGTCTCTGGTTGCCAGCAGCCCTGTAGATCCCCTTCCACAGTCAAGTGTTACATGTGTCCCCAAGCAACAGGGATTTGGTGTAGTGCAGTTTTCTTCTGACCCTCTAGTCCTGGGGCTACGTGTCTCTCTCTCTCCAGCCCAGATCCCTGATCCTACCATTCTCCAGGCATCCTCTGTCCTTTCCAACCATGGATTGTCTCACCAGCTGTGTTTAATTCACCAATTCCAAATGGATGTTATTAGATTCAGCTGTTTTTTCTATCTGCTCTGTGAGAAGGCACAGGACACATCTACCTATTTGGCTGCCATTTTATCTCCCCCTGGACAAACTTTTTAGGAGCCCACTGCCAGGGAGAATGGAGTCTCAGTGTTCATGGTTTCACAGCCAGGCAGCAGGTCCCTGGCCAGAGTGGCTGTAGGATGCCAGGTGGTGTTGGAGATCTCTCCAGGTGGAGGTGAAACTGGGCTGTCAGTCACAGACACTTTATCCTTCAAAATGACATGGCCCCTACTGCAGAGCCGACCACCTCAGAAGAGATGTCAGCGGTAGCAGAGGCTTCCTGGTTAGGGGACCCTGATCCAACAGCTCCCAAAAGTCCTGAAGAATATAACTGTCTCTCATTCATACATACACACACACCCTACATGTCCATGTACGGGATCCCCTTTTGCTCCCTCAGTCACTCACACTCTCTCCCTCACCTCCATCCTGTCAGCTGCCATCTTGGAACTCTCCGAATAAGTGATTTTTATTCCAAGAAACCCAGGATGCTTTTTCATAAACATACAAGCCACTTCTCTGTAGATCCTCACTGCCCACTCCTGGTTATGGATCATCCCATCCAGTTCATACATCTTGGAGAGGAAGCATGATCCCACAGATACCAGAGATGAGTGGAGCAAAATTTCATTCTCATTGCCTATATTCTCTAAAATCATGTCAAACTTTGCAATTTATTTGATGAATGCCTTTGATGGCCTATGACATTTTTCAGAAGTCCTAGACCCATATGGGATGATGCTGTTTGATTCCATGAGGCTGGAATATTTGCCTATGTTGTTGATTGCTGGGTCCCCACACTAGAATAGTGCCTGGCAAATGGTAGGTGCTTGGTAAGTATTCATGTAATGAATGAAGAATAGGTCCACTGAGGGGAAGATACAAGGCAAAAAGAATGGTCCAAGGACCCACTTCATCTTCCCTCTCTCACCCCTGGGTGGAGCACCCCTGAAGTGGTGTTTTAAAGAACCAGGAATAGACAGTAGGCAAAAGAAAAGAAAAGAAAAAGATGCACTGGGGGAGAGAGAAGCATTATGTGAAAGGGGTTTAAAGCAGCAATTCTCAACCTGTGGGTCGTGACCTGTTTTCTGATGGTCTTAGGCTCTACAGCAGTGACCCACAGGTTGAGAACCACTAGCAGCGTCGCCTAAGATCATCAGAAAACAAAGATATTTACATTATGATTCACCACAACACGAGGAACTGTATTAAATGGTCGCAGCATTAGAAAGGTTGAGAACCACTGGTTTAAAGAAATCCCATCTAAAATGCCCACTTGGCAGGTTAAGCTACTCCAAACTGTTTTTATAGGCACTGGGGTGGGACTGTGACTCCTCTGCACTCTCTGTTCCTGGGCCAGGTCTCACCCCACTCAAAGTGGTAGTTTGAACTGGTAATTCTAGGTCTGGACAAGATGTGGAAGTTTCTACAGATTGTAGGGTGAGAGAAGTTGGAAAGAAGAGTCCCATTCATTCCCATGGACATTAATTAAGCACCTAAAGTAAGTTAGGAATTGGGCTAGGCAATGGGACAGGTAAATGCTAACAAAACTGGTTGCTTGGCCTTCAAGGAGTTTCCAATTCAGTGAAGAGACAGACTTTCCCCATTCTTCTCATACAATGCAGGAAGAATTAAGTGTTAGAGGTATAGGGAATTTCAGAGAAAGAAAGGGTTCCTTTAATTGAATAAGATCAGATAAGTTTTCCTGGAGAAAATGGCATTGGAATCAAAAGGTGAGTAGGATTTATTAAACAGGAAATAGGGAGGCTGCTTTGCAAGTAAACCAGTTAATCCCAGGTGGCTAAAAGTTACTAACAGGAAACAGTAGCTCTCTCTACACAGAGCCAGAGCTGATGGGGGTTCAGGGAGAAGAGGCAGAGATAGGCAGAATGCTTGATTCAACTTAGGTGACATGACATGAATTGCTGAGGCTGTGGCTGGGACTCAAAACAGGGAAATTCCTGGCAGTGCTTTAAATAAAAGAGTTCAGGCCTCAGCCTCAGTTACAGGCAGCAAGCAGGATCCCTGATACTCACCTCACAAGAGTCCCACTTGTGGTCCCACCACAACTAGCCTAATGCTGTGCCAGACCCAATTCTATCATGGAAAGGAAACCTTGGATTCTGACTTTGCTTCTAGCTCTGCTGAATCCCCAGGTGCACATCTTCCAGGATTGGCTTAAGGGATATGGGACTTTACAAACCCAGAGATGTAATTCCACGCAAATAAAAATAACTCATCCCCTCTGCGTCTTAGAAAATTATTTTTGTTAAGATATCATAAGGATCCCATGCCCACTACAATGGAGACTGTCCACACATTTCTCCAATAGGAGAACCAGAAGCCTGATTGGGCTTTTTATTACGGTGAAGCATTCAGTTTATATAAAAAGTACTGTTTGAAATTTTAACCCTGCTATTTTGGCTTCTGTAAATGCTTGCTTATGTAAATAATAAGGAAAATAAGATACTCCAACTCCAGAGAGGCTATAAACTATGCCCCAGACAGAGTTGTCAGTGCTGGCGCCAGGCCAGGTCTTGAGATATGGTCTCATGGCCCCTTCACAGCATGCAGGCCTTCTTTCTCAGAAGGCCTGGAAGTCTCATTCCAAATTTGGGAGACAAAAGAGCAAGGAAAAATATAATAGAAAAAGTTTCCTCCATGTTGGAGGGCCCAGAATTTGAAAGGTGCATTTTTCTCTGGGCCTGCGCATAATTAAATTGTAACGCCCTTTCTCTAAGCGTGGCTTGGTTTTTCTCCCGTCTTCTGTAAAAATGGCAGGGGTTCTAAGTCATTTATTCTGTCCTTACAGTACTTAACGCTGGAGAAGCTAGGGTTCCATTCAGAATACTAGTTCTCATAGCACAAAGAGCCACAGAAATGGGATCTGGCTCCTTGGGCTGCAGATGCCACATCCAGAGTGTTTCCTGGTCTTCTGGTGCCTTGTGCTCCTGGGCCTCTGGCCTCTGGCAAAGAAACCGCAGGGTTCCTTTAAATAAACTGAATGCTCAAGAGCACTCCCACTTTGACCAGCAGGAGATCTGTTCGGGGGCGGGGGGAGTGGGGAGAAACACTTGTAACTCCTACCTGCATCCCAACTTGAGTGGTTAGAACACTGCTCTGCTGTGAAGCCAGGTGTTGCAGGAAACTTTTCAACTATTTGGGGAGTCTGGTCAACCTTCTGGTTCAGGCTCCCAGTGGAGATACAATCTATTTCAAATCAATCATGCCTCATAGGGTCATAGCAAGGATCAAATGAGTTTATATTTGAAAAGAACTTAGAAATATTATTATTAATAATAATATCACCAATCTATCACCATATATGGAAAACAACTAAAAATCTGCAGTTGTCCTAGCAAAATAAATTAATATCTAAGAATTTAACTGTCTGTAAGAACAGGCAGATGTTAGGGTCACTGAAGGAGGAACACATGAGGCTGAAAATGGTAAAGAATTATAAATGTACTAGATGCAGACTGGTGCAGCCACTATGGAGAACAGTATGGAGTTTCCTCAAAAAACTAAAAATGGAACTCCCATTTGACCCAGCAATCCCAGTCTTAGCAATATATCCTAAGAAACTAGAAACACCAATCAGAAAGGATTTATGCACCCCTATGTTCATAGCAGCACAATTTACAATAGCTACAATTTGGAAACAGCCTAGGTGCCCACAGCAGATGAGTGGATCAGAAAACTATGGTACATCTACACAACGGAATTTTATGCTGCCATTAAAAAGAAGGAACTCTTACCATTTGCAGCAACATGGATGGAACTGGAGAGCCTTATGCTTAGTGAAATAAGCCAGTCAATGAAGGAGAAACACCACATGATCTCACTAATTTGTGGATAATAAAGAACATTATAAACTGATGAACAAAAGGATAGACATAGAGGCAGTAAAGCATCAAACAGACTGTCAAATTACAGCAGGAAGTTTAAGGAGAGGTGGGGTAGATAAGAGATCAACTAAAGGACTTGTATGCATGCATATAAGCCTAACTAATGAACACAGACACTGGGGGATTGGGATATGCCTGGGAGGTATATATGTATACATGTAACACAATTAAAAAAAAGATAAAAAATAAATAAATGTACTAGAGGCCCAGTGCTGGGGATTGGGCCTAAACGGCAGTTGTACATCCATCTCACAATCCTGAACTGCTGGCTCCTAATCACCCACCTGCCTGCCAGCCTGATCACCCCTCACTGTCTCTGCATGCCAGCCTGATCGCCCCTAACTGCCCCCTCCTGCCAACCTGGTTGCCCCCAACTGCCCCCCTCTGCTGGCCTGGTCATCCTAACTGCCACCCCTGCCAGCCTGGTCACCTGTTACTACTCCCCTTCTGGCTTGGTTGCCCCCAACTGCCCCCCTCTACGGGTCTGGTTGCCCCTAACTGCCCCCACCCCTACCAACAAGTCATTCCCAACTGCCCCCCCTGCTGGCCTGGTTGCCCTCAGTTGCCCCCCTCTTCCAGCCTAGTTGCCCCTAACTGCCCTTCCACCAGCCTGGTTGCCTCCAACTGCCCCCACTGGTCTGGTCACCCCCAACTGCCCCCCTCTGCCAGCTTGGTTGCCCCAACTGTTCTCCCTCCCAACCCCCCACTGGCTTGGTCACCCCACACAGCCTACTGTTCAGTCATTTGGTCGTCCCTCACTAACCCCCTTGCCGGCCTGGTCATCCCACACAGCCTGCTTGTTCGTTTGGTCATCCCCTGCCAGCCTGGTTGTAGGCAGCTATCTTGTGAGGGCATGAGAGTCAATTTGCTTATTAACTATTATATAGGATTAGATCATCTGGAGACCTGATAGGCTGAGCACCAAAATGGTGTCAGCACCAAGGGACAGAGGAATCAGAGTTTTTAAAGGACTCTGGGGACTTTATTGGTGGGGAATTTTCTAGGCGGCTCAGGATCTTTGGCAAGTACAGAGGGGAAAGTTACTGCTCTTAGCAAATGGAATGTGGTCTAAGCAAAAGGGAATGTTGGTTGGGAAATGATTTAAAGGACAGTTTCTCAGGGGAGGGGATATCAATTTGATTGCTTGATCAGACCTAAGGTCATATTCATTCATCTAAGACTAAATGATACAAAAACTGTGTTGTGCTAGGGAAGCTCAGTGGTTGAGCGACCACCTATGAACCAGAAGGTTTGATTCCCGATCAATGCACATGCCCGAGTTGCGGGCTTGATCCCCACTGGGGAGCATGCAGGAGGCAGCTGATCAATGATTCTCATCATTGATGTTTCTATCCCTCTCCCTTCCTCTCTAAAATCAATAAAATATATATATTTAAAAAAAAAAAAGCTGCTACATATGCTGAAACCGGTTTGGCTCAGTGGATAGAGCATTGGCCTGCGGACTGGAAGGTCCCAGGTTCGATTCCAGTCAAGGGCATGTACCTTGGTTGCAGGCACATCTCCAGTAGGGGGCCTGCAAGAGGCAGCTGATTAATGTCTCTCCCATCGATGTTTCTAACTCTATCTCTCCCTTCCTCTCTCTTCCTCTATCTCTCTCCCTTCCTCTCTGTAAAAAATCAATAAAATATATTTTTTAAAAAAAAAGCCGCTACATCTGTGTAACAGGGCCTCCTGAATTAAAAACACATTGGACTCAATTTAGATTATCTCAAATTTTAACTGTAGTTTAATCAAGGAATTATAAATTTGTTGAGGAATTAATCAAACTACATACTACTTTTACAAGCCAATATAAGATTACAAAGTTTTTTTTGTTTTGTTTTATTTAAAAAATTTTTATTTTATTATTTTTTTATATTTTTAATTGATTTCAGAGAGGAAGGGAGTGGGAGAAAGATGTAGAAACATCAATCATTGATCAGTTGCCTCTTACGTGCCCCCTACTGGGGATTGAGCCCAAAATTTGCATATGTGCCTTTTGTCCAGAATCAAACCCAGGACCCTTCAGTTCACAGGCTCTATCCACTGAGCCAAACTGGTTAGGGCAAGATTACAAAGTTTTATTGTCTATAATATCATAGAATTACAGAATTTTGAAACTGAGAGGAGCTGAAGGGGAACTTGAGAGCAGAGAATTTCTTAAGGTTACACAATTAATTTCTAGAAGGCCAGGAACTAGGACTCAGAATTTCTAATTCTCAACACAAATAGCTTTTACTACTAGAAAATTATTTGTTTAACAAGTGTTAATTGAGCTTATTCTATGTGCCAGGCATAAGGAAAAAGCTAGAGGTTGGGGAGGTGTGGACGAAAGAGGCCCCATGCTAACCTGACAAGTTCAGGAGAGGCCTGCATGGCAGTCTTGCAAACTCAGAGACCTAAAGAAACTACAAGGGATGGTCTGAAATTAAACTTTAACTAAAAGCAGCTATGGTGGGTAGTTACATCCTAAGCTCGTATCTTCACTGACAAGGTCAACCTTTACTTTAACTGAGCCTATCTATCTTTTTGCATCTATAATAACATACCCTTTGAAATGTCTGGGTAACTTGTAACTTCCCTTTTTCTGGACCCCATGGGGCACAAGCTAATGTGCCTGGGTGCCAAGACAGATATCACAAATTCCTTTATTGTTATCATATTAATTGTTCCTGTACCCACCTAAATATCTGTCTATCATTTTGCTTTTTATCCAGTCCCAGTGGTTTCCTCCACTTTGCTTTCTCCCACCTCTCTGGTCTATCACCAATGGATTTCATGTAACTCACCTACATCTCTTTTCTTTGATTGCAATGTAGAAGTACAGTTGTAACCCACCATTCTACAGAGCATTATCTCAATTCATTGAGGTTCTGCTTCCCAGCATGTCAACAGTTTGAATCAAATAAACTCACAAAAATTCTTTAGAGGTTTGAATGTTATTGTTTTCTTACATTAACATTACCTGGCATAGTCTTGGCAGGGTTCCAAAGAAGCTCACCGAGGACCATCCCTTGGGCTCAGACTTAGTGCTAGGATCTAGCAAAGATCCTATTGATCCTGCAGGTTCTCTGCCTACTGGGTGAACTTAGGTGAGTTGTCTCTTGGATCCAGGACCTTCCCTTGCTTTTGGTAAAGGGTCTGACTTTATTTGAGCTGTGTTTTACAATCCTCGAAGTGCCACCAGGGTTGACAGAACCCAGGCTAAGGTGGGACTGGAGGGGAAAATGGGTGGCTGGTTTTGATTTTGGCTTTTCAATTGGAATTGTTAAGAGTCTGAGGGAAAAAAAAAAAAAACTTCACCATATAAATGATCTGAACTCATTCAGCTCTAAAGATAAAGGGGCACATCCTTCCTCCAGTACAATTCTGGGATGTTCCTAGGTGACTAAGAATCTTTGTGGAGATGTCAGAAATGCAGAAGCCCCATAGGGAAGTCCTCACTAAACTGTAATTAACTAAATGACTCATCTATGGGGCCATTATAAGGCTTAGTCTGCCTGGGCTCAACCCTTCTGGTTGTTTTAGACAGCCAGGAGAGAAACTGAGGCCATTATATATATAACATATCTAGAAAATTTGCTCACTACAGATAGCCAAAAATAAAAAATTAATTAATATAGGAAATTGTGCATCAAAGGCCAGAAGCTCCTAAACCCCAACCCTCATTTAATACTCCTGATAGGAAGCCTTTACTTGCAAGTGCTTTATAAAATGGGAAGATTTAACTAGAAAATATCAACTTAGAAATGGCCAAAATGCAGTTGTCTTTGGGTACTTACATTAATATTTTGCATTCAGGAATTAGAAAAAAATGACAGCTCTAAAATTAAACTGAACGACTATATGGGAAGCATATCTTGCTTTGGAATTCAGAAGCTTCTAAGGAAAAACATAGAAGAAAAAAAGAAAACCCTTCCAAATAAGATAGAAATTAATAAGAAATTTTAGAGACTATCTCAGAACTATTCTGAAGTTAATAAATGCCTACACACTGTTTCCCCCCCTTCCCTGTAGAAAGCATCCCTCTTATTTATCTTCATAGTAAAGAAACTGTAGGTGGCCAGGCCATTACTGAATTTCCCCCTGAGTAAACAGGATGCAGGGGTGGGGAAAGAGGGTATGAGTGGTACATGTTACCAATAGCACATGTCCTAGGAAGATTCCCCTAGACCAGTGGTCAGCAAACTGCGGCTCACAAGCCACATGCAGCTCGTGAGTCGTGGTTTGCTGCTCTGTTGACTAATGAGTTTGCCAACCACTTTCTAGACAAAGGGAGGTAGAGGCAACTAGAAAAGATCCCAGCCCATATTTTAAATAGTTCATTGGAAGAAAGCTGAGGTTCTATATAGGGGCAGTTCCAGAACCAGGGATAGAAGACATTGCTCTGCTTTGGTTGTTTTTAATGCAGGACATTCTGTGGTATAAACTTTTAGTGTGTTGTGTGCACCTGCATAAGAGCATTTCTATTGCTGTTTTATGTCTCTTTGTTGCTTGCTTAATTTGTTTAAAGATGGGGCAAGTCCCGCTTTGGGGAAGCCCAGTTATGTGTGGTGAGGCTGAACACATGATAAAGACTGCAGGAAAGTCCCAGCAGCTGCCAAGAATTCTTAATCTTGGGACTCTTTCTGCTCTCCCTTTCAGGATTTCAGCTACCAGAAAATCTTAGCTAGTGAGATTTCTGTCTGTGTGTCTGTAATGTAATTTTGACTTTCTATCTTTTGGGGACTTTGGTTTGCTGTACACTGGTTTATGAATATAGAGACAAAGATTACATGGTGAAGTAGGGGTTACAGGCATGGAGAAGTGAGCTATGCAGGCTGGGTTGGATGTCTGAGGTGAACCATTGTCTATGTTATCAGGAAATTGTAAACAAGAAACCCAAAATGCTGGTGGACCTTGAGCTCTAGCAAGGGCAAGATAATGGTGGCTCAATCAATTTCCTGATTTTCTCAAAGTAAATCTTTACTAATATTTACAGATCTTTAAGATAGTCTGTTACCAGAATTGCCTGCCTAAGGGTAATATGTGTATCTAAAATTGAATAAGAGGCTGGTAAGGCCTGGGCACCACGCGGAGGACGGATTGCTGATTGTGCCGCTGGCTTTCGCGAGTGGGCGGGAGACAGACCCTCCGAACTGTGCCACTTCTGAGTCCACTGAGCCCCTGTTTTGGGAGAAACCCTGGGGACCTAGACTCGTGTGGTCCTGGTTCGCAGGGGAGCCGGAAAGGCAGCGGTTAGAGGCACTGCGGGTGCGTGCGCGCACAGGGACCGCTCCAGCCATTACCCAGTCACGTGAGACTCAGGGACCATGGAGGGCGGGGCCGACTGGAAGGCAAGGCGGTCCCTTAAGCCCTGAAACTCCACCCATCCCAAGCTCAACAGAGGCTTCTGCGGCTGATTCCAGCACAGAAGTTTCCCCGGCACAGTGAAAATGCCGAGACAAGGGAAGGGATTACAAGCAAAAGAAATGGAGGAAAAAAAACGACTGGATATAGAGTTCAAAACCACACTTATAAGGTTTTGCAAGAATATGCTAGAAAAGATGGATAAATTTAGTGAGACCCAAGAGGAGATGATAAATACACTGACTGAAATAAAAACTATTATGCAGAGTACTAACAGCAGACTAGAGAAAGGCAAGGATCAAGTCAAAAATTTGAAATATAAAGAAGCAGAAAACATTCAACTGGAAAAGCAAGAAGAGAAAAGAATCCAAAAATGTGAAGATAATGTAAGGAGCCTCTGGGACAGCTTCAAGCGTACCAACATCAGAATTGTGGGGGTGCCAGAGGAAGAGAGAGAGCAAGATACTGAAAACCTATTTAAAGAAATAATGACTGAAAACTTCCCACATCTGGTAAAAGAAATGGACTTACAAGTCGAGGAAGCACACAGAACCCCAAAGAAAAGGAACGCAAAGAGGACTACACCAAGACACATCATAATTAAAATGCCAAGAGCAAAAGACAAAGAGAGAATATTAAAAGCAGCAAGAGAAAAACAGTTTATTACCTACAAGGGAGCACCCATACGACTGTCAGCTGATTTCTCAACAGAAACGATGCAGGCCAGACGGGAGTGGCAAGAAATATTCAACGTGATGAACAACAAGAACCTACAACCAAGAATAATCTATCCAGCAAAGCTATCATTCAGAATTGAAGGGCAGATAAAGACCTTCACAGGAAGAAAAAGCTAAAGGAGTTCATCAACTCCAAACCAGTATTATATGAAATGCTGAAAGGTACCCTTTTAGAAGAGGAAGAAGAAAAAGGTAAAAGACAAAAAATTATGAACAACAAATACACATCTGTCAACAAGTGAATCTAAAAATTAAGTGAATTAAAAAGCTGATCAACAGAATAAACTGGTGAATATAATAGAATCAGGAGCACAGAAAGGGAGTAGACTGATAATTCTCAGGAGGACAAAAATCATAAAGCATCAAACAGACTGTGAAATTATAGCAGAAAGATTAAAGTTAGGTGAGGTAAATAAGTGATCAATCAAAGGACTTGTATGCATGCTTATAAACATAACCAATGATCACAGACACTGGGGGGTCGGGGTATGCCTGGGAGGGAGGGGGCAATGGGGAGATATGTATAAAAAATTAATAAAAATTAATAAAAAAATAAAATAATAAAATAAAATAAAATAAAATAAAAGAAGAAATGAAAAATGACATCACTGCTATAAAGAACTAAATAGAAAGCATCAAAAGTAGACCAGAAGAAGCAGAGGACCGCATCAGTGAGCAAAAAGACACGGGAGAAATACATACCCAAGTACAGCAGCTTCTAGAAAAAGAAATTAAAAAGCAAGAGGAGAGCCTAAGGGAACTTTGGGATAACATGAAACAAAACATCATCTGCATAATTGGGGTTCCAGAAAGATTGGAAACTGAACAAGGATTAGAGAACCTGTTTGAAGAAATAATGACAGAAAATGTCCTCAATATAGAAAAAAAAAACCCATACGAATCCAAGAAGCTCACAGAGTCCCAAGCAAATTGAACCCCAACAAACCGATACCAAGGCACATTATAATTAAATTGGCAAACACCGACGACAAAGTAAGAATCTTAAAAGCAGCCAGATAGAAACAGAAAGTTACCTACAAAGGAACCCTCATAAGACTAGCTACTGATATCTTAACAGAAACTCATCAGGCCAGAAGGGAATGGAATGAAATATACAAAGTCATGCAAAGGAAGGGTCTGAATCCAAGAATACTGTACCCTGCAAGACTCTCAATCAAAATTGAAGGTGAAATCAGAAGCTTCACAGACAAAAAAAGGACTAAGGGAATATATTACCACCAAACCAGCAATGCAATAAATGTTAAGGGTCTGCTGTAATAAAAAGAAATAGGAAGCGAAGAAGGAACTCCAGGGAAAGGAGCTAAAAATGGCAATAGATAAGTACTTATCAATAATAACTTTAAATGTAAAGGGATTAAATGTTCCAATCAAAAGACATAGGGTAACTGATTGGATAAAAAAAACATGATCCATATATCTGCTGTCTGCAAGAAACCCACCTTAGGAAAATAGATGCACATACATTGAGAGTGAAGGGAGGGAAGATGGTATTTCAGGCAAATGGAAATAAAAAAAAAGCTGGGGTTGCAATACTTATATCTGACAAATTACATCTCAAAGTGAAGGACATAGCAAGAGATAAGGAAGGCCACTTCATAATACTAGAGGGAACACTCCAACAAGAAGAAATAACTCTAGTAAACATGTACGCACCCAATATAGGAGCACCTAAATACATAAAAAAAAAACTCCTGGAGAATATTAAGGGAGAGATTGACAGCAATACAATCATAGTAGGAGACTTTAATATACCACTGTCACCACTGGACAAATCCTCTAAGCAAAAAATCAGAAAAGAAACATCAATCCTAAATGACTCACTAGACTAGATGGAATTAATTGACATCTTCAGAACATTTCACCCCAAAACCACAGAATATACATTCTTCTCCAGTGCAATGGGTCATTTTCAAAGATAGATCATACGTTGAGTCATAAAAATAGTCTCTTCAAATTCAAGAAGATAGAAATCATATCAAGCATTTTCTCAGACCACAGTGGCATAAAACTGGAAATCAACTACAATAAAAACAATAGAAAGAAATCAAACACATGGAGACTAAACAGCATTTTATTAAACAACGACTGGGTAAATGAAGAGGTCAAGGAAGAAATAAAAAACATCATGACAACAAATGACAATGATAATACAACAATACAAAATTTATTGGACACAGTTAAAGCAGTCTTGAGAGGGAAGTTCATAGCCCTACAAGCCTACTGCAAAAAACAGGAAACAATGGTAATAAATACCTAACCCTACAATTCAAAGAGCTAGAACGAGAGCAAAAAGAAAAGCCCAGTGTAAACAGAAGGAAGGACATAGTAAAGATCAGAGCGGACATAAACAACATGGAGACCAAAGAAATAATTCAAAAGATCAACAGAACCAAGAGCTGGTTCTTTGAAAGGATAAACAAGATTGATGGACCTCTAGCCAGGCTCACCAAGAAGCAAGGAGAGAAGACCCAAATAAACAAAATCAGACATGAAAAAGGAGAAATAACAGCAGACCCTGAGGGAATACAAAGGATTGTTAAAAAATACTATGAACAACTCTATTCCAACAAATTGGACAACCTGCAAGAAATGGACATTTTCCTAGAAAAATATAACCTTCCAAAACTCAACGAGGAGGAATCTAAACATCTCAAAAGTCCCATAACTATGGAAGAAATTGAAGCAGTCATCAAAAACCTTCCAGCAAATAAATGCCCGGGACCAGATGGCTACACAGGAGAGTATTACGAAACATTCAAGGAAGAATTAAAACCTATCCTCCTCAGACTATTCCAAAATATTCAAGAAGAAGGAACACTTCCAAACACCTTCTATGAAGCCAGCATCACCCTAATACCAAAACCAGATAAAGACAACACAATGAAAGAGAATTATAGGCCAATATCTCTCATGAACATAGATGCCAAAATCATCAACAAAATTCTAGCAAATCGGATCCACCAGTAAATCAGAAAGATCATACAACATGACCAAGTAGGATTCATACCAGGAATGCAGGGATGGTACAACATCCGCAAATCAATAAATGTGATACATCACATAAACAAATTGAGAGATAAAAATCACATAGTCATATCAATTGATGCAGAAAAAGCATTTGACACAATCCAACACTCATTCTTGATAAAAAAAAAAAAACCTCAGCAATGTGGGAATAGAAGGATCATACCTCAACATCATAAAAGCCATATATGATAAACCTACAGCTAACATCATACTCAATAGGCAAAAACGAAAACCATTTCCCCTAAGAACAGGAACAAGATAGGGATGCCCACTCTCACCTTTCCTGCTCAACATAGTACTGGAAGTATTAGCCAATAAAATTAGACAAGAAGAAGAAATAAAAGGCATCCAAATTGGAAAGAAGAAGTAAAGCTGTCCTTATTGCAGATGACGTGATATTGGACATAAAAACCCAAAGGACTCCATTCCAAAACTGATTGACTTAATTAATGTATTTGGCAATGTAGCAGGATACAAAATTAATGCTAAGAAATTTGTGGCATTTCTATACACTAATAGTTAAATTACAGAAAGAGAGACTAAAAAAGCAATGCCATTTACCATCTACCAAAAAAATTAAGATACTTAGGAATAAACCTAACTAAAGAGGTAAAAGACCTATATGTAGAAAACTACAGGACACTGAAAAAAGAGATAGAGGAAGATATTAACAGATGGAAGAGCATACCATGCTCATGGATTGGGAAAATCAACATCATTAAAATGCCCATACTCCCCAAAGCAATCTATAGATTCAATGCACTACGCATTAAAATACCAACGATATATTTCACAGACATAGAAAGAATTCTTCATAGATTCATCTGGAACAAAAAATAGACCACGAATAGCTGCAGCAATTCTGAGAAAGAAGAATAAAGTAGGTGGGATCCCAATACCAGATTTCAAGCTAAACTACAAAGCAACTATTCTCAAAACAGCCTAGTATTGGCACAAGAACAGACATATAGACCAATGGAAGAGAATAGAGAATCCAGATATCCACCCAAACCACTATGCTCAACTAATATTTGACAAAGGAGGCATGAACATTCAATGGAACCAAGATAGCCTCTTCAATAAATGGTGTTGGGAAAATTGGACAGATACATGCAAAAAAATGAAACTGGACCACCAACTTACACCAAATACAAAAATAAACTCAAAATGGATACAGGTTAAACATTAGAAGGGAAATCATAAAAATACTAGAGGAATCCACAGTTAGCACAATCTCAGATATATGCCAAAAAACTTCTTCACTGATACTGCTCCAAAGGCAATGGAGGCTAAAGAAAAAATAAACAAATGGGACTACATCAAAATAAAAAGCTTTTGCACAGCAAAAGAAACCATCAACAAAACAACAAGAAAGATCACTGTATGGGAGAACATATTTGCAAATGATTTCACTGATAAAGGTTTAATCTCCAAAATCTACAGCCAACTTATACAACTTAATAAAAGGAAGATGAAGGATCCAATAAAAAAAATGTGCAACGGACCTAAATAGAACCTTTTCAAAAGACGACAGAAAGAAGGCCAAGAGACACATGAAAACATGTTCAAAGTCACTAATCATCCGAGATGCAAATCAAAACGACAATGTTATACCATTTTATACGGGTCAGAATGGCAATCATCAACAAATCAACAAACGACAAGTGTTGGCAAGGATGCGTTGAAAAAGGAACCCTTGTGCACTGTTGGTGGGAATGCAGACTGGTGCAGCCACTGTGGAGAACAGTATGGAGTTTCCTCAAAAAACTAAAAATGGATCTCCCATTTGACCCTGTAATACCACTCTTAGGAATTTATCCAAGATATCACAAACACCAATCAGAAAGGATTTATGCACCCCTATGTTCATAGCAGCACAATTTACAATAGCTACAATTTGGAAACAGCCTAGGTGCCCATCAGCAGATGAGTGGATTAAAAAACTGTGGTATATCTACACAATGGAATTCTATGCTGCCATTAAAAAGAAGGAATTCTTACCATTTACAGCAACCTGGTTGGAACTGGAGAGCCTTATGCTTAGTGAAATAAGCCAGTCAGTGTAGGAGAAGCATCACATGATCTCACTCATTTGTGGATAATAAAGTACATTATAAACTGATGAATAAAAGGATAGATACAGAGGCAGAAAAGCTTCAAACCGACTGAAATTACAGCAGGAAGGTTAAAGTTAGGTAAGGTAGATAAGAGACCAATCAAAGGACTTGTATGCATGCATATGAGCATAACCAATAAACACAGATACTGGGGGGTTGGGTTATGCCTGGGAGGGAGGGGGGGGGCAATAGGGAGATATGTATAAAAAATTAATAAATAAAAAAAGGAAATCTGTGGCATTTCTATACACTAATAGTGAAATTACAGAAACAGAGACTAAAAAAGTAATCCCATTTACCATCGCACCAAAAAAATTAAGATACCTAGGAATAAACCTAACTAAAGAGGTAAAAGACCTATTTGTAGAAATCTACAGGACACTGAAAAAAGAGATAGAGGAAGATATTAACAGATGGAAGAGCATACCATGCTCATGGATTGGGAGAATCAACATCATTAAAATGTCCATACTACCCAAAGCAATCTATAGATTCAATACACTATCCATTAAAATACCGACGACATATTTCACAGACCTAGAAAGAATTCTTCATAAATTCATCTGGAACAAAAAAAGACCACGAATAGCTACGATAATTCTGAGAAAGAAGAATAAAGTAGGTGGGATCTCAATACCGGATTTTAAGCTATATTACAAAGCAACTGTTCTCAAAACAGCCTAGTACTGGCACAAGGACAGACACATAGATCAATGGAATAGAATAGAGAACCCAGATATCCACCCAAAACACTATGTTCAACTAATATTTGACAAAGGAGGCATGAACATACAATGGAGTCAAGAGAGCCTCTTCAACAAATGATGTTGGGAAAATTGGACAGATACATGCAAAAAAATGAAACTGGACCACCAACTTACACCAAATGGATACAGGACTTGAACATTAGAAGGGGAACCAATAAAATATTAGAGGAATCCACAGGCAGCACGATATCAGACATATGCCGAAAGAACTTCTTCACTGTTAGTGCTCCAAAGGCAATGGAAACTAAAGAAAAAAATAAACAAATGGGACTACATCAAAATAAAAAGCTTTTGTACAGCAAAAGAAACCATCAAGAAAACAACAAAAAAGACCACTGTATGGGAGAACATATTTGCAAATGTTATCACTGATAAAGGTTTCATCTCCAACATCTACAGCCAACTTATACAACTTAATAAAAGGAAGATAAACAATCCAATTAAAAAATGGGCAACAGACCTAAATAGAACCTTTTCGAAAGATGACAGAAGGAAGTCCAAGAGACACAAGAAAACATGTTCAAAGTCACTAATTATCCGAGAGGTGCAAATCAAAACAACAATGCGATATCATCTTACACCTGTCAGAATGGCAATCATCAACAAATCAACAATCGACAAGTGTTGGTGAGGATGCGGAGAAAAAGGAACCCTTGTGAACTCTTAGTGGGAATGCAGACTGGTGCAGCCACTGTGGAGAACAGTATGGAGTTTTCTTAAAAAACTAAAAATGGATCTCCCATTTGACCCAGCAATCCCACTCTTAGGAATTTATCCTAAGAAATCACAAACACCAATCAGAAAGGATTTATGCACCCTATGTTCATAAGAGCACAATTTATAATAGCTACAATTTGGAAACAGACTACGTGCCTGTCAGCAGAAAATTGGATCAGAAAACTATGGTACATCTACCCAATGGAATTCTATGCTGCCATTAAAAAGAAGGAACTCTTACCATTTGCAGCAACCTCGATTGGACTAGAGAGCCTTATGCTTAGTGAAGTAAGCCAGTCAATGAAGGAGAAGCACCACATGCTCTCCCTCATTTGTGGATTATAAAGAACATTATAAACTGATGAACAAAAGGATAGATACAGAGGCAGTAAAGCATCAAACAGACTGTGATATTGTAACAGGAAGATTAAGGAGATGTGGGGTAAATAAGAGATCAATCAAAGAACTTGTATGCATGCATATAAGCATAACCAATGAACATAGACCCTGGGGGGTTGAGGTATGCCTGGGAGGGAGGGGGGCAATGGGGAGATATGTATACATGTAACACAATAAAAAATAAATAAAAATAAAAAATAAAAAACAACCTAAGTTAATTACATACAGCTGATATGACACTGTAGAGTTAGTATTCAGGCCAGGGCTATGGTTAGGGTCAGGGCTAGGGCTAGAGTTACAGATGGGGCTAGGGCTAGGGTTAGGATCAGTGTTAGGATTAGGGTTAGGGTTAGTGCTAGGGTTAGGTTTAGGGTTAGGATTAGGGCTAGGGCCTGGGTTAGGGGTAGGGCTCAGGTTAGGGTTACAGTTAGGGCTAGGGCTAGGGTTAGGGTTAGGGCAAGGTTACAGATAGGGCTAGGACTAAGGTTAGGATCAAGGTTAGGGTTAGGGCTCGGGTTAGGGTTAGGGTTAGGGTTAGGGTTAGGGCTAGGGTTAGGGTTAGGGATAGGGCTAGGGATAGGGTTAGGCTTTGGTCTAGTGTTAGAGTTAGGGCTAGAGCTAGGGTTAGGGCTAGGGTTAGGGTTAGGTCTAATGTAAGAGGAATCTAAACACTGGGTAGAGAGGCCATTTAGTACTGGAAATTAATTCAGAAACACTGCAACCCAGGGGTTGTGTCAAAAATTGACTCTTGTGTAAATACCACTGAAGGAAAGCAGAAAAAAAAAGTGAGCAGAGAGTTCCCACCAGCTTGAAAAAAATGATATGGCTAATGACACAGAGGAGCAGTGAATCGTAGGGAACTTCAGCACTGTGCTGACTACATGACAAGAAACAAATGTGCTAGGCAGGACAGTAAAGGAAGTAAATGACCTTCATTACTTCACTTTTTATTTTTTATCTTTTACTTAAGAAACTAAATTTTTTCTTGCTTAATTTTACTTTTTTAGGGGGAACCAAGAGGGCAACATAAGATATACATCTGTACGTGCTATCTCTCCCAACCACACCAAAATTACAACTAAAAGACAAAACAACTATCCCCCAGAAGCAAGGGAAATCTGGCACAGTGGAAGTCCTACAACTAGAAGGAGAGAAAAAAGTGCATCCAGACCTGGTAGGACATGCAGAGGCTCAGAAAGGCAGAGGTACAGAGACACAGGTGAATCTGGCTGGTATGCACTGTGGGGTTTTTTTGTTTGTTTGTTTGTTTGTTTGTTTCAATTGGGAGGGAGTTACAAGTTCCCAACTCTCTGAATGCCAGTTTCTGGCGAGATTCTGGGGACCCAGACTCATACAGGGAGAAACTGGACTGTCTGCCATCAGGTCGAAAAGGGAGAGTGGCTCTTTCACAGATTCACGCACTGGAATCACTGTTTACTGCACTGAGGCATGGGACACAGGACACTGAACAGAACGTGGCAGAGAGGGCTTATTGGCAGCCATTGCTGTTTGCCACACCTTAACCTAGAGACTCCATGAGACCCCGCCCCGCCCAATTTACAAACCCACCCAGCTGTGTGGCAACTTTTGCATATGAATGGCCTGCCCTCTGGCAGCTTAACCTAACAAATTGCAGCTGGGTCAGACAACTCCAAAACTTCCAAACTCCAAGCAAAGAGGAGAAATCTCCAGAGCTCCCTGTAGCTCCTGCTGGGTGGCTTCAGACACTAGCTAACTTGCACCTCCTTGGAGATCCAGGAACCAGTGTACCTAGAGGTCAGTGCGAGACCACACCAGATTTCAACACCTTACATACATAAGTGACACACTCAAAAGGCAGACTCAGTGAGCACCAAAGCCCCACTGAAGCAAGTTCTGCCCCAGAGGGGTGTCTCCAGCACAGCAGTTCTTCCATTAATAGACCCAGCTAATCCTCACAGTCAATTGGCATGGAGGTCAATTGCTCCCAGTGTACCAATAGCAATCAAGGCTTAACCACAACAAGACTATGAATGCAGCCCACAGAGGGGTACACCAAGAGTGTCCACCTCAGATGGTTGGGGAGGTGGAGCTACTGGGCCCTAAGGACAACTAGCACACAAAGCCACTCCATCAACACCGGGAAGTAGCCAAAATGCAGAGACCAAGAAACATGTCACGAATGAAAGAAATGGAAGAAAGCAAACGACTGGACATAGAGTTCAAAACCACATTTATAAGGTTATTCAAGAATCTTCTACAAACCACTGACAAACTTATTGAGAACTCTGAGAAACTTAATGAGACCTTCAAAGATCTTAATGAGAATGCCAAAAAAAAATGGAAAAAGACCAGTCATAAATTAAGCATGCACTTTCTGAAATAAAGAATAATATACAGAAATCCAACAGCAGACTAGAGGACCCCAAGAATCAGATCAAAGATCTGAAATATAAGGAAGCAAAAAACACTCTAACAGAAAAACAAAAACAAAAAAAGAGTCCAAAAATGTGAAGATAGTGTAAGGAGCCTCTGGGACACCTTCAAGCATACCAACATCAGAATTACAGGAGTCCCAGAAGAAGAGAGAGAGCAAGATACTGAAAACCTATATGAAGAAATAATGACTGAAAACTTTCCCTACCTAGTGAAAGAAATGGACTTACAAGTCCAGAAAGTGCACAGAACAACAAACAAAAAGAATGCAAAGAGGACCACACCAAGACACATAGTAATTAAAATGCCAAGGGCAAAAGACAAAGAGAGAATCTTGAAAAAGCAACAAGAGAAAAACAGTTACCTACAAGGGAGTACTCATACGACTGTCAACTGATTTCTCAACAGAAACTATGCAGGCCAGAAGGGAGTGGCAAGAAATATTCAAAGTGATGAATAGCAAGAACCTACAACCAAGAGTGCTCTACCCAGTAAAGCTATCATTCAGAATTGAAGGGCAGATAAAGAGCTTCACAGATTTAAAAAAAGCTATTATAGGAGTTCATCACCACCAAACCAGGATTATAGGAGAAGCTAAAGGGTTTTCTTTAAGAAGAGGAAGAAGAATAAAAAGGTAAAGATAAAAATTATGAACAACGAAGTGGTAACAAAAACATACCTAAAAATCAAGTGAATCTAAAAATCAAGTGAACAAAAAAATCCGAGAAACAGAATAAACTGGTGAATATAATAGAATTAGGGGCATAGAATGGGAATGGACTCACAATTCTTGGGGAAAAGGAGGAGTGAAGGCTGCAGGAAGAGATTGGACAAAAATCTTACACCTATAGATGAGGACAGTGGTAAGGGGTAAGGGCATGGGGTTGGAAGTGGGTAATCAGGTGGAGGGGAGCTATGAGGGGGGGGAAAGAGGAACATCTGTAATAAACTGAACAATAAAGACTTATTTAAAAAAAAGAATTGCAAATATAAAAATGACCAACCATACCAAACAGCAGGAGGAGGAGGAGGAGGAGGAAGAGGAGGAGGAGGAGGAAGAGGGGGAGGGAGAGGAGGGGAAGGGGGAGGAGGAGGAGGGGGAGGAGAAGAAGATCTGTTTGAAGAAATAGTGACAGAAAATTTCCCTGATATTGGAAAAAAAAATTCACACACGGCCAAAAACTCACAGAATCCCAAAGAAGTCCCAAAAAGACCAACATGAAGACACATTATTCAATTGGTAAACACTAACGACAAAGTAAGAATCATAAAGGCTGCCAGAGAGAGATAGAAAGTTACAAAAAAGGATTCTCCCATCAGACTATAGAATGATTTCTCAGCAGAAATACATCAGGCCATAAGAGAATGGAATGAAATATACAAAGTCATGAAATGCAAGGGTCTGAATCCAAGAACACTGTACCCAGCAAGGCTATCAGTCAAAGTTGAGGGTGAAATCAAGAGCTTATCACCAAACCTGCAATGCAAGGAATGCTAAAGGGCCTGCTGTAAAAAAAAGAAATAAGACAGGAAGAAAAAACACGGGCATAAAGAATAAAAATTGCTATAAACAAGTACCTATTAATAATTTTAAATATAAATGTATTAAATGACCCATTCACAAAACATAGGGTAGCTGAGTGGATAAGAAAACATGAACCATAATCCACACTCCACAGGAGACCCACATAGACTAATGGTGAAGGGATGGAAAAAGATTTTTCAGGCAAATGAAAAAAAAAAAAGTTGAGGTAGCAACACTTATATCTGACAAATTATACATCAAAGTGAAGGCCATAACAAGAGATAAGGAGGGCCACTTCATCATATTAATGGGAGCAATTCAAAAGAGGATATAACTCGGGTAAATATATGCACCCAATACAGGAGTACCCAAATACATAAATAAACTTCTGGAGAACATCATGGAAAAGATTGACAGCAATACAGTCATAGCAGGGGACATAACTGGTCAAATCCTCTAAATAAATAAAAAAATCAGTAAAGAAACAGCAATTCTAAATGATTCACTATATCAGATGGAATTAATTGACATCTTTAGAATATTTCACCCCAAAGCCACAGTATATACATTTTTCTCAAGAATACATGGGTCATTTTCAAAGAGAGACGACATATTGGAACATAGGCAAAGTCTCTTCAAATTCAAGAAGACAGAAATCATATCAAGCATCTTCTGAGATCACAATGGCATAAAACTAGAAATCAACTACAATGAAAAAATCAAATACCTGGAGGCTAAATAACATCCTATTTAACAATGACTGGGTTACCAAAGAGATCAAAGAAGAAATAAAAACCGTCGTGGCAACAAATGACAATGAAAACATAACAATCCAAAATCTATGGGACACAGTGAAAGCAGTCTTGAGAGGGAAGTTCATAGCTCTACAGACCTACCTCAAAAAAAAGAATAAGAAAAAAATGATAATAAATGGTCCAATCCTACAACTAAAAGAGTTAGAAAGAGAGCAACAAGAAAAGCCCACTGGAAGCAAAAGGAAGGAAATTATAAAGATCAGAGTGAAACAATACAAACAATCAACAAAACAAGAGCTAGTTCTTTGATAGGATGAACAAGATTGATGAACCTCTAGGCAGATTCATCAAGAAGCAAAGAAAAAGGAACCAAATAAACAAAATCGGAAATGAAAGAGGTGAATTAACAACCAATCCCACAAAAATACAAATAATTATGAAAAAAATACTATGAACAACTCTATTCCAACAACATTGACAACCTAGGTAAAATGGTCATATTCTATAATACAAGCTCCCAAAATAAAACTCAATCAGGAAGAATTAAAAAAAAAACATGATAGGCTAATAACTACTGAAGAAATTGAAGTAGTGATCAAAAATCATCCAGCAAACAAAAGCCCTGGTCCAGATGGCTTTATAGGGAAGTTCTCCAAGCATTCAAGGAACTAAAGCTTATCCTTCTCAGACTATTCCAAAACAATTCATGAGGAAGCAACATTTCCAAGCCCCTCCTATGAAGCCAGCATTACCCTAATTGCAAAATCAGATAAAAATTCCACACAAAAAAAAGGGAGAGAGAGAGAGAGAGACAGACAGACAGACAGACAGAGAACTACAGACCAATATCCTTCATAAACATAGATGCTGAAATCCTCAACAAGATTCTAGCACATCAGATTCAGCATTACATTTGAAAGACCATACAACATGACCAAGTTGGATTTATTCTGGGGATGCAAGGAAGGTACAATATTCACAAATCAATAAATGTGATACATCACATAAACAAATTGAGAGATAAAAATCACACAATCAGATCAATTAATGCAGAAAAATTATTTCACAAAACACAACACCTTTTCTTTTTTTAATTTAATAAATCTTTATTGTTCAGATTATTACATTTGTTTCTCTTTTTTCTTCCCGTAGCTCCCCTCCACCTGGCTGTCATCCCTCCCTCTACCCTTACCTCCCTCTACATTGTCCTCATCCATAGGTGTATGATTTTCTCCTTGCACCCCCTTCATCACTTTCCCCCTGAGAATTGACTGTCCACTCCCTTTCTATGCTCCTGATTCTATTATATTCACCAGTTTATTCTGTTCATCAAATTTTTAATTCACTTAATTTTTAGATTCACTTGTTGGTAGATATGTATTTATTGTTCATAATTTTTATCATTACCTTTTTCTTCTTCCTCTTCTAAAAGAGTACCTTTCAGCATTTCATGTAATACTGGTTTGGAGTTGATGAACTCCTTTAGCTTTTTCTTATCTGTGAAGCTCTTTATCTGCCCTTCAATTCTGAATGATAGCTTTGCTGGATAGTGTATTCTTGGTTATAGGTTCTTGCTATTCATCACTTTGAATATTTCTTGCCACTCCCATCTGGCCTGCATAGTTTTTGTTGAGAAATCAGCTGACAATCTTATGGGTGCTCCCTTGTAGGTAATGAACTGTTTTTCTCTTGCTGCTTTTAATATTACTTCTTTGTCTTTTGCTCTTGGTATTTTAATTATGATGTGTCTTGGTGTAGTCCTCTTTGGACTCCTTTTATTTGGGGTTCTGTGAGCTTCCAGGACTTGTAAGTCTATTTCTTTCACCAGATGGGGGAAGTTTTCAGTAATTATTTCTTCAAATAGGTTTTCAGTATCTTGCTCTCTCTCTTCTTCTGACACCCCCATAATTCTGATGTTGGTATGCCTGAAGTTGTCCCAGAGGCTCCTTAAACTATCTTTACATTTTTGGATTCTTTTTTTTTTCTTGCTTTTCCAGTTGAGTGTTTTCTGCTTCTTTATATTTCAAATTTTTGACTTGATTCTTGCCTTTCTCTAGTCTGCTGTTAGGTCTCTGTATAATATTTTTTATTTCAGTCAGTGTATGTTTAATTTCTAGTTGGTTCTTTTTTATCTTCTCTTGGGTCTCGCTAAATTCATCCATCTTTTCTAGGAAATTTTTGAAAAATCTTATAACCATGATTTTGAACTCTATATTCAGACGTTTGTTTTCCTCTGTTTCTTTTGTTTGTGATCTGTTCCTATGTCTTCACATTTTCACTATGCCGGGAGAACTTCTGTGTTGGATTCAGCCTTATGATACAAGACTTGCAAAACTGTAAAAGCCTCTCTGTTGAGCTTGGATGGGTAGAGTCTCAGAGTGCCTTGGCTTTTAGTCAGCCCTGCCCTACTCGGCCCCCGGGTCTCAAGTATCTCTCGGTAATTGCTGAAGCAGTCTTTTGCGCACATGCGCATGTGCCTTTAGACCGTCTTTCTGACTCCCCTGCGCTCTGGGACCTGTATGACTCTGGGTCCCCAGGGCCTCCCCCAAAACTGGGGTTCAGTCCAGTTAGAAGTGGCGCAGTTGGGAGGTTCTGTCTCCTGCCCACTAGAGAAAGCCAGCGGCACAATCAGTAGTCTGTCTTCTGCGCACAGTGGCGTGTGCGCACCCAGACCTCTGCCCTTTCACAGCTCCCCTAAATTTCCAGCACTCCTCCCTATTCACTGTCCAGACTCCCCCCGTATGAGTCTCACCCAGACCTGGGGTTCAGTACCGTAGGATAAGGGGTCCAGTGCAGTTGGGAATTTCGTCTCCCTCCTGCCAGAAGAAGCTAGCCAGGTACTCTGCTGCCCACTCTCTCTATGCGTGCCTTTCCATACCTCAGCTTTTTGCCGCTCCTCTGAGTCTCTGTGAGCCCTTCTCTTTCCTTCTAGTTGTAGAATTTCCATTCAGCCAACTTTCCTGTGGTTCTGGATGATATCCGTTCTGTCTTTTGGTTGTAGTTTTGAAAATGTTGTGCGAAGCAGCAGTTTAGGTTTTCATCTATGCCACCATCTTGGTTTTCTTTTTTTCCAACACCCTTTCTTGATTAAAAATTCTCAACAAATTGGGGATAGAGAGATCATACCGCAACACAATAAATGCCTTATATGACAAATCTACATCCAGCATCATTCTCAATGGGCAAAAACTAAACTCCCTGAGAACGGGAACAAGACAGGGATGCCCACTTCCACCACTCCTGTATGACACAGTACTGGAAGTGCTAGCCATAGTGATCAGACAAGAAGAAGAAATAAAAGGCATCGAAATTGGAAAAGAAGAAGTAAAACTGTCCTTCTTCACAGATGACATAATACTATACATAGAAAACCCAAAAGACTCCATCCAAAAACTATTAGACCTAATAAATGAATTGGGCAATATACAAAGATGCAAAATTAATACCCAGAAATCCATGGCCATTTTATACACCAGTAATGAAATCACAGAAAGAACAATGAAAAAAAAATTACTATTTACCATTGCACTAAAAATATTAAGATACCTAGGAATAAAATTAACTAAGGACATAAAAGACCTGTACTTGGAAAATTACAAGACATTGAAAAAAGAGATAGAGGAAGACATAAACAAATGGAAGAACATATCATGTTCATGGATTGGTAGAATCAACATCATTAAAATGTCCATACTACCCAAAGCAATCTATAGATTCAATGAAATTCCCATTAAAATACCAATGGCATACTTCAAATATCTAAAACAAGCTCTCCAAAAATTCATCAGGAATACATATATAAAATAAAAAATAAAAGACCCCAAATAGCCACAGCAATCTTGAGAAAGAAGAACAAAGTTGAAGGGATCACAATACTAGATATCAAGCTATATTACCAAGCCATGGTTTTCAAAACTGCCTGTTACTAGCACAAGAACAGAAATATAGACAAATGGAACAGAACAGAGAACCCAGAAATCGACCCAAGCCATTATGCTCAACTAATATTTGACGAAGGAGACAAGAGTATACAGTGGAGTCAAGACAGTTTCTTCAATAAATGGTGTTGGAAATTTGGTCAGATGCATGCAAAAAAAAAATGAAACTAGACCACCAACTTACACCCTATGCAAAAACAAACTCAAAATGGCTAACGGACTTAAATGCAAGATGGGAAACCATAAAAATCCTATAAGACTCCATTGGCAGCAAAATAGCAAACATATATCACAGCAATATCTTTACAGACACAACTCCTAGGGCAATGGATCCTAAGGCAAAAATAACAAATGGACTACATTAAAATAAAAAGCTTTTTGCACAGCAAAAGAAATCATCAGCAAACAACCAGAAAGCCCACTGCACAGGAGAACATATTTTCCAATGATATTTTAGATAAGGGTTTAATCTCCAAAATTTACAGAAAACTCATACAACTTAACAAAAGGAAGATAAATGGGCAAAGGCCTAGACACTTTTTGAAAGAAGACATACAGAAGGCAGAGAGACATATGAAAACATGTTCAAAGTGACTAATCAATCAAGAGATGCAAATCAAAAGAAAAAATGAGATACCATCTCACACCAGTCAACAAATCAACAAACGACAAGTGCTAGTGAGGATGTAGAGAAAAAGGAGCCCTTGTGCACTGTTGGTGGAAATACAGACTGGTGCAGCCACTGTGGAAGACAGTATGGAGTTTCCTCAAAAAGTTAAAAATGGATCTCTCCTTTGATGCAGTAATCCTGAGAAGAGTGCTGGAGGCTAATTCCAGCATGTCATAATAAATGGGTGAAGTCCTCAAAAGTTTGAATGAACAGTTTCAGCAGGTCTAAAAATCTGCTTATATACATTCGGATACATCTGATAAGGGGCAAGTGCTAGCCATAGTGATCAGACAAGAAGAAGAAATAAAAGGCATCCAAGTTGGAAAAGAAGAAGTAAAACTGTCCTTATTCACTGATGACATGATACTATATAAAAATATAATTTTTTGGAGAATTTGTTCTAGCTTTGTCAAGTATGCCATTGGTATTTTAATAAGGGGGTATCAAGATCTTTTTATTGTTTATCAGGCCTTACAGTGTGTATTTTTGCTTTGCTGGAGGGCAAAATGTGGGAATAAAAAGCCCTGGCGGCAGAGATTTGAGGAGCTTAGTCACTAGAACTAAGTTTCCATTTGGCCCTCCAAAATGCCTTCCAAATTTATATTTCATGTCTAGTCTCTTTATTAATTTATTCACAGCCCCTTTTCCAGATATCTGAACCCTTCTAGATGCTGAGTAATACCCCAGCAAAGGCTAATCCCTATTTTGTAAAATTACTGTTTGAAATTCTCTATTTAGACAGTCCCTTATTCTGAAAAATAACTTTGCTTTCTAGCCTGCTTGTATAATAAGGAAGATAAACTTAACTGTCAGACGTTGTAGGCTAGGGACAGGATACTCCATGCTATAAGATGTATTTTTTAAATGAATAGAACTGTGTTGTTCTCAGGGCCACAAACTTCCAGTGAGATAACTACTAAGCACACATAAGGCTGGCTCTTTAATAAAAAGAAAACCCTGCTTGTTGCTTTTCTCAGGATTTGAAAGACATTTTTTTCTCTGAGCCTGCTGGTGTAATAATAATAAAGTGTAACTTCATTTCTCTAAGAGTTGCTTGGTTTTTCTCTGGTCTTCTGTAACAACCCCACTTCTAGGACTGTCTTCCAAGAAACCTGAAATACCAATCAGAAAGGATATATGCAACCCTATGTTCATAGCAGCACAATTTACAATAGCTAAGATTTGGAAACAACTAAGTGCCCATCAGCAGATGAGTGGATTAGAAAACTGTGGTACATCTACCCAATGGAATACTACACCACTATAAGAAAGACGGCACTTCATTTGCAACAGCATGGATGGAACTGGAGAGCATTATACTAAGCAAAATAAGCCATTATATCTCACTCATGTGTGGGATATAATGATCAACATAATTTGAAGAACAAGAATAGATCCAGAAACAATGGCAGAGGAAGGAGATGAGGGGGAGGGGAAGAGTGGAGGTTAGAGATCAACCAAAGGACTTTTATGTGCATGCATATTAGCATAACCAATGGACACAGATACTTGCCCTGGTGGGAATGGCTCAGAGAGGGAGGCGTATCAAATGGGAGGGGGGGGGAAGAGGGAGGGGAGAAGACATAGGCAAAACTTTACACAATAAAAAAAATTTTAAATCCCTCTATTTTCACAGTAAAAAAAAAAGAGAGAGAGAGAGAGAGAGAGCGTAAATGGTTTCTACTTCTCCTCAGGTGACCCAGGATTAAATAGATTAATTCACCCTGCTCAGGGAGACTGCTAACAGAAATCCAGCTCGCGCCGTCGCCTGGGAGGCTGGGGGAGGACCCGGCGGAGGCGGAGGAGCGGCTCCAGGGGCGGCGCGCCCTCGCCTCGCCTCGCCTCGCCATTCACAGGCGACGTTATCCAGGGTCCCAAAGTCCGTCCTCCTGTGTAGGCAACGTGCCGAGGGGTGGGAACAGCTGGAGAAGGCAGGAAGCTGCGGATAAAAGGGCAGCCCGCGCCGGCCCGTCCTTCCCTCCCGCGGTCCTGAGCCTCCTAGAGCACCTCCGCTGCCTGGGCTCCGCGGCAGCCGATTGGGCGGCGCTGCTGCAGCGGGCCCGCAGGCAGCCCGACGCCCCCGCCCCGCCGTCGCAGTCTGGGTTCCCGCTGCCCATCTGGCGACACTACAGGGAGGCGGCAACTGACCGGGAGGACGACCCCAACTTCTTCAAGATGGTGGAGGGCTTCTTCGACCGCGGCGCCAGCATCGTGGAGGACAAGCTGGTGGAGGACCTCAGGACCCGGAAGAGCGAGGAGCAGAAGCAGAAGCAGGTACGCGGCATCCTGCGGATCATCAAGCCCTGCAACCATGTGCTGAGCCTGTCCTTCCCCATCCGGCACGACGACGCCTCCTGGGAGGTCATCGAGGGCTACCGGGCCCAGCACAGCCAGCACCGCACGCCCTGCAAAGTATTCGTTACAGCACTGACGTGAGTGTAGATGAAGTGAAAGCTTTGGCTTCTCTGATGACATATAAGTGCGCAGTGGTTGATGTACCATTTGGGGGTGCCAAAGCTGCTGTTAAGATCAACCCTAAGAACTATAGCGATGACGAGTTGGAAAAGATCCCGAGGAGGTTCACCATGGAACTGGCCAAGAAGGGCTTTATTGGTCCGGGCATTGATGTGCCTGCCCCAGACATGAGCACGGATGAGGGAGAGATGTCCTGGATTGCGGACACCTATGCTAGCACCATCGGGCACTATGATATTAATGCCCATGCCTGTGTCACTGGCAAGCCCATCAGTCAGGGTACGTTCCACGGGCGGATCTCTGCTACTGGCCGGGGAGTTTTCCATGGAATTGAAAACTTCATCAATGAAGCTTCTTACATGAGCATTTTTGGAATGACACCAGGGTTTGGAGATAAAACATTTGTTGTTCAGGGATTTGGTAATGTGGGCCTGCACTCTATCTCTGAGATATTTGCATCACTTTGGTGCTAAATGTGTTGGTGTTGGTGAACCTGATGGGAGTATATGGATCCAGATAGCTTTGATCCAAAAGAACTGGAAGACTTCAAATTGCAACGTGGATCAATCCTAGTTTTCCCCAAGACAAAGCTTTATGGAGGGAGCATCTTGGAGGCCGACTGTGACATACTGGTCCCTGCTGCCAGTGAGAAGCAGCTGACCAAGTCCAGTGCCCCCAGAATCAAAGCCAAGTTCATCACTGAAGGTGCCAATGGGCCAACAACTCCAGAAGCGGATAAGATTTTCCTGGAGCGGAATATCATGGTTATTCCAGATCTCTACCTGAATGCCGGGGGAGTTACAGTATCTTACTTTGGTGGCTGAAGAACCTAAATCATGTTAGCTATGGCCGTTTGACTTTAAAATATGAAAGGGACTCTAACTACCACTTGCTCATGACGGTTCAGGAGAGTCTGGAAAGGAAATTGGGAAAACATAGTGGAACTATTCCTGTTGTGTCCACATCGGAGTTCCAAGACAGGATATCTGGGGCATCTGAGAAAGATCGTGCACTCTGGCTTAGCCTACACCATGGAGTGCTCAACCAGGCAAATCATACACACAGCCATGAAATATAACCTGGGATTAGACCTGAGAACAGCTGTCTATGTCAATGCCATTGAGAAAGTCTTCAAGGTGTACAATGAAGCCGGTTTGACCTTCACATAGATGGATTGCCACTGACTTCTTTACTACCCTCTTCCCCTCTTCATCCATAGACCTATCACAAGTTTACATGTAACCACAGATCTTTCCCTCATTGCTTATAGACAATAGACAACATTCTCATAGGTTGATGCAAATGAGAGCCTTAAGAAAAAAGAAATTAAAGTTAGGGGATCATGTGCAAAACTAGAAGTAGATGCCAGAGAGCCATTTGGGTGTATCAGCAAAAGAGCTTAATAATATAGATTACCAACAAAAATAAATGCTTTTTCTCTTTATGCATTTTATTCTTTAGAATAACAAGTACATGCTGCTGTAATAAAATTGCCTTACTAAGCCTAACCTTGACTAAGCAGTGACTAAGCCTGTAAACATAATAATGAATAAAAAAGCTAGTATTTTTATAACATAACACAGTATCATTTATAGCTTATCAGTAGTATGTTGTCCAATAAACAAAAAGCCCAATGGAGAGTTAGTTATCTTCTTTCCTATCTGCATACCAAATGACGGCACCTATTTCTGTTGTGTGAGACTGACAGAATTTTATTAACCACATTGATGACATATAGCCCAAAGAATGTAGTAACCTTATGTTAATTAATTGCTCTTCTCTTCAAAGTCTGTTGTGTTGCCTGATTGAACAATAATTCAAATAGAGTGTCCCAGGAAAAAACACTTGGGCTCCCTCTTTGGGATCTGGCTGGCAGCTCTGAGCATTGCCAATAATGGCCCAACTCACCCTGACTTTGTATCCCCTTCCAGGGATCTCCTCTTTGGCACAGCTTCAACAGCGGCCTGGAGACAGCCTGGGGCTGGCAGTTGTGTTTTGCGAGGGCCTTTTGAATAGTAGTGTCCTATTGAAGTGCTAGATATTATTTATGTAAGAATGAGCCTTTTCTTTTTTTAACAATATCCTTTCAGAAATTTCTAACTACTTTGTAACTTCATGACTTACCCTGGTGATAAAAGCAGTTATTAAAAGTCTACCTTTTCAAAAACAAAAAAACAGAAATCCAATTAAGTGCCACTTGCCAACCACACCAAAGGTCAGATAAATTCAAAGAATAAATCTCATTTTGGTTCAACAACATTAAGTTAATGAATATTCTATTGATCCGCACCTAAGACCGCCCCTAAATGTCCATAATTTATTTTATTTTATTTTTTAAATATATTTTTTATTGTTGATACTATTACAATTATCTCCCATTTTTCCCCCTTAACCCTTTTTTCCCAGCCCCTACCAACCACCCCCAGGTCTTCACTACTCTATTTCCTGTATATATGAGCTATGCATATAAATTCTCTGGCTTATTTCTTCCCATGCTCCCCACTCCACATCAAAATATGTAAATCTGTTCCATGACTCCATGCTTCAGGTCTTATTTTGTTGGTCAATTCATTTTATTTATTAGATTAAACCAAAAAAAGTGAGATCATATGATATTTGTCTTTCTCAGATTGGTTATTTTACTTAGCATAATACTTTCCAGGTCCACCCATGCTGTTCCAAAGTGTAATAGATCCCTCTTTTTTACAGCTGCATAGTATTCCATAATAAAAATATCCCTCAGCTTTTGTATCCACTCATCTACTGATGGACACTTGGGCTGTTTCCAAATCTTAGGTATTGTAAATAATTCTGCTATGAACTTGGGGTGCATATATTCTTTCTGACTGGTATTTTGGGGGTTTGGGGATATATTCTCAAGAGTGGGATTGCTGAGTCAAATGAAAGTTCCATTTTTAATTTTTTGAGGCAAGTTCATATTGTTTTCCATAGTCGCTGCATTCTCACGAGCAATGAACTAGTGTTCCATTTTCTCCACATCCTCACCAGCACTTATTGATTTTTTTATGGTAGCTATTCTGACAGGTGTGAGATAATATCTCATTGTGGATTTAATTTGCATTTCTTGGATGATTAGTGACTTTGAGCATTTTTTCATGTTTCCTGGCCATTTATACATCCTCTTTGAAGAAATGTTTATTCAGGTCTTCTGTCCCTTGTTCAGTTGGATTGTTCATCTTCCTATTGTTCAGTTGTATGAGTACTTTATATATCTTGGGTATTAACAGCTTATCAGATGTATTATTGGTAAATATGTTCTCCCATATAGTGGGTTCCCTTTTCATTTTGAAGGTGGTTTGGTGTTTTTTTTTTTTTTTTTTTTTTTGCTTTACAGAAGCTATTCACTTTGATGTAGTCTCATTTGCTTATTTTCTCCTTCATTTTCTTGGCCATAGAAGATGTATTCGTAAACCTGTTGCTACAGGGATGTCTGAGATTTTATTGCCTATGTTCTCTTTAAGATTGTTATGGTTTCATGCCTCACATTTAAGTCTTTTATCAATCTTGAGTTTATTCATGTGTATGGTGTCAGTTGGTAGTGTAGTTTCATCTTTTTGCATGTATCTGTCCAGTTTTCTCAGCACCATATATTGAAGAGACTCCATTGTATGTTCTTGTCTCCTTTGTCAATTATTAATTGACCGTAATGATGTGGGTCAATTTCTGGGATCTCTGTTTTGATCCATTGGTCTATATGCTTGTTTTTGTGACATACCATACTGTTTTGGTAATAATGGCTTTGTAGTATAATTTGATATTCGGCATTGTGATCCCTCCTACTTCATTCCTGTTTCTCAAAATTGCTGTAGCTATTCAGGGTCTTTTATGGTTTCATACAATTTTTTGGAATATTTGTTCTAGCTCTGTGAAGTATGCCATTGGTATTTTAATAAGGATTGCATTGAATCTATAGCTTGCTTTGGATAGTACATTTTAATAATGTTAATTCTTCTGATCAATGAACATGGTATACACCTCCATTTGTTTTATCAATGTCCAAATACAATGTCATTTACCTCCATGGCTAAGTTTATTCCTAGTTATGTTATTTTTGTTGTTGTTGCAATGGTAAATGGGATTGCTTTTTTAGTTTCTCTTTCCGAGAGTTTATTATTGATGAATAAAAATGCCATTAATTTCTGGATGTTGATTTTGTAACCTGCTACATTGCCAAATTCATTTATTGAATATAAGTAGTTTCCGGTTGGAGTCTTTAAGTTTTCTATGTACAATATAATGTCATTTGTGAATAATGAGAGTCTTCTTTCCAATTTGGATGCCTTTTATCTCTTCTTTTTGTTTAATTACTATGGCTAGGATTTCCAGTACCATGTTGAAAAAGAGTGGTGAAAGTGGAGATCCTTTTCTTGTTCCTGTCCTTAAGGGAAATGTTTTATACTTTGCCCATTCAGTATTATGTTGGCTGTAGGTTTTTCATAGATGGCCTTTATTATGTTGAGGTATGATCCCTCCATTCTCACTTTACTGAGCTATTTTATCAATAAAAGGGTGCAGGATTTTGTCAAATTCTTTTTCTGCATTTGATATATGATCATGTGCTTTTTATCTTTCAATTTGTTTATGTGATGTCTCACATTTATTGATTTGCACATATAGTATAAGCCTTGCATCACCCGAATAAATCCTGCTTGATATAAGGTGTATGATCTTTTTGAAATATTGCTGGATGTGATTTGCTAATATTTTGTTGAGGATTTTATCATCTGTGTTTATCAGGGATATTGACCTGTAATTTTCTTTCTTTGTAGTGTTTTTATTTGGTTTTGGAATTAGGTTAATGCTGGCTTCATAGAAAGACTTTGGAAGTGTTCCTTCCTCTTGAATTTTTTGTAATAGTTTGAGGAGAATCAGTGTTAGTTCTGTTTTAGTTGTTCATAGTATTTGCTTACAATCCTTTGTACTTCTGTGGTGTCTATTATTATATCACCTCTTTCATCTCTGATTTTATTTTTTGGTCCTCCCTCTTTGTTTCTTGATGGGTCTGCCTAGGGGTTCATCAATCTTGTTTATCTTTTCAAAGAACCAGCTCTTGGATCATTGATCTTTTATACTGTTTTTTCTGTGTGTGTGTGTGTGTGTGTGTGTGTGTGTGTGTGTTTGTTTCTTTTTTACTCTTTATATCATTTATTTCCACTCTGATTCTTATTTCCTTCCTTTTATTTCCTCTAAACTTTTCTTACTGTTACATTTCTCTTTTTTTAATATATTTTATTGATTTTTTACAGAGAGGAAGGGAGAGAGATAGAAAGTCAGAAACATCGACGAGAGAGAGACATCCATCAGCCACCTCCTGCACGCCCCACAGTGGAGATGTGCCCACAAGCAAGGTACATGCCCCCGACCGGAATCGAACCTGGGACCTTTCAGTCCACAAGCCGATGCTCTATCCACTGAGCCAAACCGGTCTCAGCACATTTCTAATTCATTTAGTTGTAGGGTTAGATAGTTTATTAATCCTTTTTCTTGTTTCTCGAGGTGGGCCTGTGTAGTTCTAAGAACTTTCTTCTCAGGGCTGCATTCACAGAGTCCAATACGCTTTGGGTGATTGTGTGTTCATTTTCATTTGTTTTTTTAAATATATTTTATTGATTTTATAGAGAGGAAGAGAGAGGAATAGAGAGTTGGAAGCATCAATGAGAGAGAAACATCTATCAGCCACCTCCGCACACTCCCTTCTGAGTATGTACCCACAACCAAGGTACATGCCCTTGGCCAGAATCAAACTTGAGTTTGCAGGCCAATGCTCTAGCCACTGAGCCAAACTGGTTAGGGCTCCAAGAAATTTTTAATTTCTTGCCTGATCTCATTGGTAATCTATTCATTGTTTAATAACATGCTCTTGAGTCTCCTTGTATTTGAGGGTGTTTTTTTGTAGTTGATTTCTAACTTATGTCATTTTGATCCAAGAAGATGCTTGGTATATCAATTTTCTTGAATTTGTATAGACCTGTTTTGTGCCCTAACATGTGGTCTATATTTGAGAATATTCTATGTACACTTGGGAAAAATAAATATATTCTGTGGCTCTCAGATCAAATATTCTGCAAATATCAGTTAGGTCTATCTTGTGTCATTTAAGGCCTCTGTTTCCTTATTAATTTTTTGTCTGAATGAACAGTGATGTCAGTTGTATGTTTAAGTCCCCTACTGCTTCGACCTGCATGGCTGGGTTCAGGATCTGAGGGAAGGGCTAATGCACAAATGAAAACACTAGACAAGAAATATTAATCATTAAGGGGTGGGGGCCAAGTGGTGTCTCTTTCATGAAGAGCACACTGACCACTGGTCAGTCTGCTTTTTATTTACTTGAATACACATTTTTCCTTTAGCAATGCATACAGGCATATCAAAGGTAAAATTTGGTAATCAAAAAAGGATTATCAGATTAGAGAATTTCCTTGAGCCACCACTATCTCAACAATTGGGTGCTTAGAATCAATGCCCAATGTCCATCAGCCTTCCGCATTCCTTGGTACAATCTCATGATAATATTAGCAGTGAGTGGCTTCCCACACCCTACTAGGGCTGTAATGCTATCAATCTCTTATAGTCCTTTGAGATTTTTTTTATGTACTTGTATAATCCTATATTGAGTGGATATATGTTTACAAGGGTTATATTTTCTTGTTGAATCATTCTCTTAGTATTATGAACTGGCCTTCTTTTTCTCTTGGTATGGCCTTTGTTTTGATATGAGTATTTTGTCTGATATGAGTATTGCTACTCCACTTTTTTTTCCTTTTCATTTGCATGGAATATATTTTCCCATCCCTTCACTCTCAATCTTTTGTTCTAAGATGGTTCTCTTATAGGCAGCACATATATGGGGTAATGTTTTCTTATCCACCTGTCACCCTATGTCTTTTGACTGCAGAATTTAATCCACTTACATTTGAGGTTATAATTGATAGATATTTATTTATTGCCATTTTTATTTTCTTTATTCTATGACACTCTCTTTCATTTTCTTCTTCTTAAGGCAGTCCCTTTAATATTTCTTGCATTTCTGGTTTGGTAGTAATTTACTCCTTTAACCTTTTTTCCATTGGAAAGCTTTTTATTTTACCTTCAATTTAAAGGCTAGCTTTGCTAGATACAGTAGTCTTACATTTAGGCCCTTGCTTTTCACTACTTTGAGTACTTCTTTTCACTCTGACAAGGACTTCTGGACTGAAGTGTTTTTATTGAGAACTCAACTAGCATTCTGATGGTTACAACTTTATAGGTAATTTCTTTCTCTCTCTTTCTCTCTCTCTCTCTCTCTCTCTCTCTCTCTCTCTCTCTCTCTGCCTTTAAGATTATTTCCTTTTTTTAACATGTGCCATTTTAATTTTGATGTGTCTAGGTGTGGGTGCCTTTGAGTTCATCTTGATTGGGACTCTCTCTGCCTCCTGAACTTGTGTGATATTTGCCTTCACCAGGTATGGAAAGTCCTCTCTTATTATTTCTTTAAAGAAGTTATTTGCTCCTTACTCACCCTCTTCCTCTTCTAGTATTCCTATAGTGCAGATGTTGTTATGTTTCATGATGTCCCAGAGCCCTCTTAACACATTGTGGCTGGATCATGAAAATTGTTGTGTTTTCTGTTCTAAGGCTTGTGGCAAATCATGACAGTTCTTTAAAAAGATATTACCTTGTAAGAACATGTAATAAATAAGCTCAAAATGCAATGGGTATTTAATTTTAAAGTGTGCCTTTAACATTTATGTAAAATGATTTTTGTACTCATTCAATAGAAACTTACCTGGCCACTGGGTAAAGTTAGCAATAAAACTACTAGACCATCATGTGGTAAGCTATCTTCCTGCTTTTTAATTCTTTTTCTTTTTGCTGTTCTAACTGGGTATTTATTTCTACCTTTCCTTTCAAGTTGCTGATTCAATTCTTTGCTTCATCCAATCTACTTTTAATACTTTCCAGTGTGTTTTTTATTTTTTTTAATTTAATAAGTCTTTATTGTTCAGATTATTACAATTGTTCCCCTTTTTCCCCCTATAGCTCCCCTCCACATAGCTCCCACACCACCCTCTACCCTTACATTCTCCCCATTGTCCTCACTGATAGGTGTACAATTTATGTTCAGTCTCTCCCTGCACCCCCCTCATCACTTTCCCCCTGAGAATTGTCAGTCCACTCCCTTTCTATGACCCTGATTCTATTATATTCACCAGTTTACTCTGTTCATCAGACTTTTAATTCACTTGATTTTTAGATACACTTGTTGATAGATATGTATTTCTTGTTCAAATTTCTGCTTTTTTTTATCTTTACCTTTTGTTCTTCTTCCTCTCCTTAAAGAGTACCTTTCAGCATTTCATATAATACTGGTTTGGTGTTGAACTCCTTTAGCTGTTTCTTATCTGTGAAGCTCTTTATCTGACCTTCAATTCTAAATGGTAGCTTTGCTGGGTAGAGTAATCTTGGTTGTAAGTTCCTGCTATTCATCACTTTGAATATTTCTTGCCACTCCCATCTGGCCTGCATAGTTTCTGTTGAGAAATCAGCTGACAATCATATGGGTACTCTCTTGTAGGTAATTAACTGTTTTTCTATTGCTGCTTTTAATATTCTCTCTTTGTCTTTTGCTCTTGGTATTTTAATTATGATGTGACTTGGTGTGGTCCTCTTTGGATTCCTTTTGTTTGGGGTTCTGTATACTTCCTGGACTTGTAAGTCTATTTCTTTCACCATGTGGGGGCAGTTTTCAGTAATTATTTCTTCAAATAGGTTTTCAGTATCTTGCTCTCTCTCTTCTTCTGGCACCCCCATAATTCTGATGTTGGTATGCCTGAAGTTGTCCCACAGGCTCCTTTTACTATCTTCAAATTTTTGGATTCTTTTTTCTTTTTGCTTTTCTGATTCAGTGTTTTTTACTTCTTTGTATTTCAAGATCTTTCACTTGATTTATGTGTTTCTCTAGTGTGATCTTAGGTCTTTGTATATTTTTTATTTCAGTCAGTGTATGTTTTATTTCTAGTTGGTCCTTTTTCATCTCCTCTTGGGTCTTGCTAAATTTATCCATCTTTTCTAGGAAATTCATAAAAAGTCTTATAACTGTGGTTTTCAACTCTATATCCAGTCATTTGTTTTCCTCCATTTCTTTCCTTTGTGATCTGTTCCTTTGTCTCTGCATTTTCGCTGCTTCCCTGAGTTGGTAGAGTAGCTTTGTGTACTAGGTGTCTGATATGGCCCAGGGTGGGAGCCCCTTTCCACGTCCCGCATGGTTCAGGGTTCCCGGTTCAGGGTTCGGGTTCAGAAGGAGGCTGCACCCAAATGAAAAGAGAGACTAGAGAAGCATTAATTTGGAGATATTGGGGGGCCAGGTGGGAGCCTTCCTCTAGTGGAAAGGACTACCACTTGCTCTGGCCTTTTTCTCCCTTTTATTAAGGCTTTGGGACACACCCTTAGCCTTTAGGCAGGAAATAACAAAACAGAAATTAACATGAAACAAACAGGTAGAGGCTGCTTCAGCTAACAATGTTTCAACTAAACAATGAGTGATTAGCTCTGACCTTTCAGAACAATTAAGGTTGACCAGCCTTCTGATCTCCTGTTTACATCCATTTAATGGGAAGAATGTTTGGTTTCCAACATCTTCCCCCGTTTTCTTTTCTTTTCTTTAAAAAATCTTGCATCTGTAGACTAGAAATAAACTTTAAGAACAAAACATAAGACAGCAACAATGGCTATGCTAAGAAGTAAATGAATAAGTCTGTAGTAAGTTTCTTTCTGGGACAACAGTCCTTTGAGTCCCAGTTTCAATGTCCAACAATTTTTTTGAGTGTACATGTTAGCAATGATATTTCAATTCTGGATGGTGGACAAATGGTAGCAATGCAGGTCTAACCCTCTCTTGTTTGGTCCTGGACAATCTGCATCGACGCACAGCTGCTGACTGCTAGGATGGCAAGGTGTTGTCAGCATCTTCCATCTCTGGACTGTTTCTCCTCTCATCTTCATAGCTGGAGCATTCTCTATTGTAGGACTTACATGGTCTTGGAGCTATTTTTCTGAAAATATATAAACATTCTCAACCAAAAATTAGTAAAGGAATTTTTTCTATAAATTTGACTTTGGATCCTTTTTATTTTTGCCCAAATGATTTTCCTTTGGCTTATTTTAATACTATGTATGTTTTTCATGGGTGTCTTTCTGTTAAGTAAAAAAAATTTTTTTTTCTAGATGTAATTTGCTTATAGGATACTTTTCCTTACATAATATTACTGTACTATCCCTTCTTTTTTGATTTAATTGTGAGAAGGCTTTTGGAAATTTTTATAATGCAGTCTTGATGACTTTAACATTTAATTTCTTTGCACAAAAATATGACTGAATTATGTTTATTGCATGTTAAGCAATTTTTCCATGCGATGAACTACCAATAGAAATTTTAGTTAATACTTTAGGAACAACTGTTTTCCAGTACAATTAAATTTTCTTGAATATTCACTTATTTAAATTAGCCAATTTAAATTAATTTGAAAACTTGACTACTATTCTAGCAGCAATCTTAGTTTATCCTGTAAATATTAGTGGAAAGGATTATTTGCATTCTTGAGTAGGCCCTGAGCATTCCTGGTGTTAGGTTGGATTTAGAATATAGGGCAGCTGTCAGCCAAGTCTCTGTCGGTTGCTGGGTCCTGATCTGAGCTGCACCAAATCTTTGTCTGTCATCTGTGTCCCGAACTGAGCTGGGCCAAATCTCTGTCTTGTCACCTGGGTCCCGATCAGAGCTGGGCGTGGGAAGTGAAGCAGCCATGGGGCAGGAGACCTTCCTCAGAAGGGGCGAAGGTTCAAGCCCCTGCAATGTTGAGGGGGTGAGGATCTGCGCCTCACCTCTGTTGATCCCCAAGTTTTCTCCTGATGGCCCCTCTGCGACTGTGCCTGTCTTAGGTTGTTCCTCCTCTGAGGAATCTTACCCGTCTCTGGCTAACCAGCCATCCTCCTGGGCCAAGCAGGTTGATGTGAGGTTCAGTTCCATCTCCTTGGTAGCTGATGCCCTTGTGGCCTTCACGCCCAGTACCTGCCTTGGGATCCCCTTGCCTGCTGGCAGGTTCCAGCACTGATCACATATCTTGGGGAACCGACTTTTCTTCTCCAGGGAGGGCCCAGCTCATACCACTGGGTGAGAGATAGATTCATGGTACCAGCCAACATGAGGCTTCAACCTCAGCATGAACAGAAAGCTCAGGCAACAGCTGTGGGAGGGTCCCTCTTGGCAAAAAGAAAGAAAAGCCAATATAGAATGCTCAAGTGCCTTCTCATTGCCTTAATTCCTTTTATGTTATTTTTTTTAATTGCTACCAAATATTCAGAGAATTAGATTGTAGGTTTGTTTGAGATATTTGTCAAAAAATTATAATGACATTGTAGAATAATATTATGTAAGGATATTCTTTGTTCTAGGCCATGGCAAATCAATTTCAAACTAGCTATCAATTTCTTTTTGTATAGACAAGGTCTTAGTTACTTTATTAGAATACTTAATCAAATTGCTTACAAAGACATTGGCTTTTTATTTAGCTGAAAACCTTGATTTATATTTAAAAGGGTAATTTATTAATTAAAGTAGGTATCTTAATTTAAAAGGCAAAGCAAATTTAGAAAATGTTTATGTCTGATTCACAAGCCACAAATGTAGCCCTGCCTCTAGCTTAAGAATACAGGCAGCTATGGGCTTTTTGTCATTTTAAATTCTAATGTTGGAATTTTAAGAAATATTTAGTTACAGTGGTACCTCGAGATACGAGTTTAATTCGATCCGTAACCTTGAGATGTGGGAAACTATGAGACGCTCGAGTCGTGGTAAACTGGTGGGTCGTGTGCAGCCAACCGATCCTCGTGATTACTCGTATCTCAACTGTTGCTCATATTTCAAAGCAAAAATCGCTCGCTTAATGGCTCATATCTCAAAAATCTCCTATATTAGGGCACTCGTATCTCGAGGTACCACTGTACTTACTTTTGCCCTTCTCAGAGACTACAAGAGGCAGGGGAATCAGCACACCTAAGGGTTCTTACCCATGAAGGGTCAGGAATATAAGTCAAAAATACTTCCCCATATCCCCCAGGTAATATTACCGTACAGCTGGTAAATGTTGGCATTGCAAGAAATATATTCTTAGGCATCTGTACTCTCCTCTTTACCATGCTCCCAGTGGCCTTCAGGCTGTTTGTTGTTCTGCTTGTCCTCCTCCTGATCCGCTTCTTCAGTGGAGTGCTTGGAGTCGTTGCTCTCTGTGGCTGAGGTAGCTGATTGTCTGCAGGTGCATGGTGTGGTTCCAAGTGCAAAGTTCTTATTAGTCTGACTAGTTTCTCTCTTGGATCCCTGTTGCACTTTAATATTTCTAGCAGGAATCCACAAGGGTTTGGAAAAATTTTCTGGAAATATACAAGCATACCCTCTCCCAAAGGTTAATAATGGATCGGGTCCCTTCCATAAACCAGATTCGGGATCTTTCCATTTAACTAAACAATTTCCTTTTGTTTTATCCTGACACCAATGTAGTTCCAGAGATTTTTCAGATCAGGAGAATCCAAGATGGTGGCATAGGTAAACACCTACACTGCTGCCTCGCACAACTATTTCAAAACTAAAACTAGGAGAAATCCAAGATGGTGGCATAGGTAAACACCTATACTGCTGCCTCGCACAACAATTTCAAAACTACAACTAAAAGACAGAACAGACATCATCCAGAACCACAGGAAAGCTGGCTGAGTGGAAGTTCTACAACTAGAGGGAAAGAGAGGGGCTCACAGAGACCCAGAGGAGCTGCAAAAAGCTGAGGTACGGAGACGGGCGCGAGGAGAGAGCGGGTGCCGGAGTACCTGGCTGGCTTTCTCTGGCGGGAGGGAGACGGAGACTCTCAAAGGCATTGAACCCCTTGTCCGGTGACACTAAACCCCAGATCCAGCTGAAACTCATACGGGGGGAGTTTGGATTGTGAAAAGGGAGAACTGCACGGAAATTTAGGGGAGTTGCAAAGGATCAGAGGTCTGGTCGCGCACGGCACCACGCGGAGGACAGATTGCTGATTGTGCCGCTGGCTTTCGTGAGTGGGCGGGAGACAGACCCTCCGAACTGTGCCACTTCTGACTCCACTAAGCCCCTGTTTTGGGCGAAACCCTGGAGACCTAGACTCGTGTGGTCCTGGTTCGCAGGGGAGCCGGAAAGGCAGCGGTTAGAGGCACTGCGGGTGCGTGCGCGCACAGGGACCGCTCCAGCCATTACCCAGTCACGTGAGACTCAGGGACCGTGGAGGGCGGGGCCAACTGGAAGGCAAGGCAGTCCCTGAAGCCCTGAGACTCCACCCCTCCCAAGCTCAACAGAGGCTTCTTCAGCTGAATCCAGCACAGAAGTTTCCCCGGCACAGTGAAAATGCTGAGACAAGGGAAGGGATTACAAGCAAAAGAAATGGAGGGAAAAAAACGACTGGATATAGAGTTCAAAACCACGCTTATAAGGTTTTGCAAGAATATGCTAGAAAAGATGGATAAATTTAGTGAGACCCAAGAGGAGATGATAAATACACTGACTGAAATAAAAACTATTATACAGAGTACTAACAGCAGACTAGAGAAAGGCAAGGATCAAGTCAAAAATTTGAAATATAAAGAAGCAGAAAACATTCAACTGGAAAAGCAAGAAGAGAAAAGAATCCAAAAATGTGAAGATAATGTAAGGAGCCTCTGGGACAGCTTCAAGCGTACCAACATCAGAATTGTGGGGGTGCCAGAAGAAGAGAGAGAGCAAGATACTGAAAACCTGTTTAAAGAAATAATGACTGAAAACTTCCCACATCTGGTAAAAGAAATAGACTTACAAGTCCAGGAAGCACACAGAACCCCAAAGAAAAGGAATCCAAAAAGGACTACACCAAGACACATCATAATTAAAATGCCAAGAGCAAAAGAGAAAGAGAGAATATTAAAAGCAGCAAGAGAAAAACAGTTTATTACCTACAAGGGAGCACCCATACGACTGTCAGCTGATTTCTCAACAGAAAAGATGCAGGCCAGATGGGAGTGGCAAGAAATATTCAACATGATGAACAACAAGAACCTACAACCAAGAATAATCTATCCAGCAAAGCTATCATTCAGAATTGAAGGGCAGATAAAGACCTTCACAGAGAAGAAAAAGCTAAAGGAGTTCATCAACTCCAAACCAGTATTATATGAAATGCTGAAAGGTACTCTTTTAGAAGAGGAAGAAGAAAAATGTAAAAGACAAAAAATTATGAACAACAAATACACATCTGTCAACAAGTGAATCTAAAAATTAAGTGAATTAAAAAGCTGATCAACAGAATAAACTGGTGAATATAATAGAATCAGGAGCACAGAAAGGGAGTAGACTGATAATTCTCAGGAGGACAAAAATCATAAAGCATCAAACAGACTGTGAAATTATAGCAGAAAGATTAAAGTTAGATGAGGTAAATAAGTGATCAATCAAAGGACTTGTATGCATGCTTATAAACATAACCAATGATCACAGACACTGGGGGGTCGGGGTACGCCTGGGAGGGAGGGGGGGCAATGGGGAGATATGTATAAAAAATTAATAAAAATTAATTTAAAAAAAAACTACAACTAAAAGACAGAACAAACATCATCCAGAACCACAGGAAAGCTGGCTGAGTGGAAATTCTACAACTAGAGGGAAAGAGAAGGGCTCAAGGAGACCCAGAGAAGCTGCAAAAAGCCGAGGTACAGAAACGCGTGCGTGGAGAGAGCATGGGCCGAAGTGCCTGGCTGGTTTTCTCTGGCAGGAGGGAAACGGAGATTCTCAAAGGCACTGAACCCTTATCCTACGACACTAAGCCCCAGATACAGCCAAAACTCATACGGGGGAGTTTGGACTGTGAAAAGGGAGAGGTGCACAGAAATTTAGGGGAATCACAAAAGATCAGAGGTCCACTGGCACGCATGGCACTACGCAGAGGACAGACTAATGATTGTGCCACTGGCTTTCACAAGTGGTCGGGAGACAGACCCTCCTAACTGTGCCACTTCTGACTCTATTAAGCCCCTGTTTCAGGTGAAACCCTGGGGACCTAGACTCGTGTGGTCCTGGAGTGCAGGGGAGCCGGAAAGGCAGCAGTCTAGAGGCACTGTGTGCGCCTGCGCACAAGGACCGCTCCACTGATCACCCAGTCACGTGAGACTCAGGGGCCATGGAGGGCGGGGTCGACTGGAAAGCAAGGCATTCCCTTAAGTCCTGAAACTACACCCATCCCAAGCTCAACAGAGAGGCTTCTGCGGTTTTGCAAGTCTGGCATCATAAGGCTGAATCCAATACAGTTCTCTCAGCATAGTGAAAATGCCGAGACAAGGGAAGGAATCACAAACAAAAGAAATGGAGGAAAATAAATGACTGGATATAGAGTTCAAAACCACGCTTATAAGGTTTTTCAAGAATATCCTAGAAAAGTTGGATAAAGTTAGTGAGAGCCAAGAGGAGATGAAAAAGGACCAACTAGAGATGGAAAAGGACCAACTAGAGATGGAAAAGGTCCAACTAGAAATGAAAAAGGACCAACTAGAAATTAAACATACACTGACTGAAATAAAAAATATTATACAGAGTACTAACAGCAGACTAGAGAAAGGAAAGAAGCAAGTCAAAAATTTGAAATATAAAGAATGAGAAAACACTCAACTGGAAAAGAAAAAAGAATCCAAAAATGTAAAGATAGCCGAGACCGGTTTGGCTCAGTTGATAGAGTTTCGGCCTGCGGACTGAAAGGTCCTGGGTTCGATTCCAGGCAAGGGCATGTACCTTGGTTGTGGACACATCTCCAGTGTGGGGCATGCAGGAGGCAGCTGATCAATGTCTCTCTCTCATCGACGTTTCTGACTTTCTATCCCTCTCCCTTCCTCCCTGTAAAAAAATCAATAAAATATATTTTTTTTTAAATGTGAAGGTAATGTAAGGAGCCTCTGGGACAGCTTCAAGCATACCAACATCAGAATTGTGGGGGGCCAGAAGAAGAGAGAGAGCAAAATACTGAAAACCTATTTAAAGAAATAATGACTGAAAACTTCCCACATCTGGTGAAAGAAATAGACTTACAAGTCCAGGAAGCACACAGAACCCCATATAAAAGGAATCCAAAGAGGACTACACCAAAACACATCATAATTAAAATACCAAGAGCAAAAGACAAAGAGAGAATATTAAAAGCAGCAAGAGAAAAACAGTTAATTACCTACAAGGGAGCACCCATACGACTGTCAGCTGATTTCTCAATAGAAACGATGCAGGCCAGATGGGAGTGGCAAGAAATTTTCAACGTGATGAATAGCAAGAACCTACAACCAAGAATACTCTATCCAGCAAAGCTATCATTCAGAATTGAAGGGCTGATAAAGAGCTTCACAGATAAGAAAAAGCTAAAGGAGTTCATCAACTCCAAACCAGTATTATATGGAATGCTGAAAGGTACTCTTTTAGAAGAGGGAGAAGAAAAAGGTAAAAGCCAAAAAATTATGAACAAATACATATCTATCAACAAGTGAATTTAAAAATTAAGTGAATTAAAAAATTGATGAACAGAATAAACTGGTGAATATAATAGAATCACGAGCTCAGAAAGGGAGTGGACTGATAATTCTCAGGGGGAAAGGAGTGAGGGGTGTACAGGAAAAGACTGGACAAAAATCATACACCTATGGATGAGATTAATGGGAGGGAGGTAAGGGCAGAGGGAAGGGTGGGAGTTGGGTGGAGGGGTGCTATGGAGAGGAAAAAAGAGAAACAAGTGTAATAATCTGAATAATAAAGATTTAATTTTTTTTTTAAAATGTAGTTCCATGGGCATCTGTCCATTAGCATATTACCATCTTAACACTGCAACACTACGTTGTGTATCATCAGGAATTCCTATACCCTTAACTGAGCCCATAGCTTCTGCCACGGACCAATTTGGAGGCCAGAATTCTTTGCTGATAACACTAACATCTGCTCCAGTGTCCACTAGACCCCTAAATTGTTTTCCCTCTATTTCTAAATTAATCATAGGATGGGTTTTGTTAATTTCGAGTATCCAATAAATGTCTGAGCTTCCAAATTCTTGCATTCCTCTTTTCCTATTTATAGCCTCACCTTGCTGAAAATAAGGTAGAAGTAGTATCTGAGCAATTCTTTGTCCTGGAGTAATTTGCATAATATTATTACATTCTAGTATAATTTTAATTTCTCCTTCATAATCTGAATCAATGACTCCAGGCAGAACAGTTAGTCCTTTTAGAGTAGCGGTTCTCAACCTGTGGGTCGCGACCCCTTTGGCGGGTCAAACAACACTTTTACAGGGGTTGCCTAAGACCATTGGAAAACACAGATACGATTCATAACAGTTGCAAAATTACAGTTATGAAGTAGCAACAAAAATAATTTTATGGTTGCGGGGTCACCACATTATGAGGAACTGTATTAAAGGGTCGCAGCATTAGAAAGGTTTAGAACCACTGTTTTAGAGTGTTTCCACTCCTCCCTAAGATTAATCCTAAAGTTCCCGGTGACATAGGACCCCAAATTCCTGTAGGAATAGCTTGCAGAGCAATATCAGGAATCAAAGTGACCGCTATGGTGCTATTAAGATCCAGGCCTGCGCTTCTTGGAGTTGCTCGGATGAGGGAATCCACTGTGGGACTTGCAGGGCAGGTTTCCCCTATTAATAATGGGGCTGGGGGGTACCCCTCTGGCCGTTTCCCGGCGGTTGACCATACCCTGTTTCTTGATTTAAAGGCTGCCCATTTCTATGAAATTTTGATTTACACTGTCTGGCCCAATGGTTACCTCTCTGACATCTAGGACACCAAGAGACTGGATCTCTCAGAGGCTGAGTGTTTATGCCTCTCCCTAGAATGCTACCTTGTGTCCTTCTCAATTGCCTACATTCCTTTTGGAAGTGTCCTGTTTTTCCACACCCATAACACCTTTTATTTCCCATTTTTACTGCAGCAGCAAGTAAATTTGAAAAGTGCCTGATCCCACATTCTGACATGCTCGAATCATCTCTGTAATGGTACTATTTCTTCTCAGAGGTATCAGGCATTTTTTACAATCAGCATTGGCATTTTCATAATCTAATTGCTGAATTAAAATACCTCCTGCTATCTCGTGTTGAATCTGTTGTTTCACTGCTCGAGTGAGACGAGCCACAAAATCAGAAAATGACTCTGTAGGTCCCAGCATACATTTACTAAAAGCTCCCTCAGGGTTCCCTTTTGCTGATAAAGCCCACCAAGCTTTCCTTCCACAAAGTCTAATTTGCTCATATGCCTGTTGTACAGATTGTAACTGATTTTGTATATCCATATACTGTCCCAATCTTGCCAACATTTCATAAGTTATTTGAGCATTCAGCCCTCCATTTGCAAGGGCTTGCTCTTGACATTTCTCCAAATATTCTCCCTTCCATAGTAAATAATCTCCTCCATCCAGAGTTTCACGAGCCAGAGAATACCAATCATAAGGAGCTAAAAATGCTTAGAAATATTATTCATAATTTCTCCTGTAAAAGGAGCCATTGGACGGTTCTGAATAATGCTTTCTCTCAAAGCTTTTATCATTTTAAAATCAATGTTTTCATGTTGTCTCATCATCTGATTTGGGAGCTGTGGGTCAGCTACTTGTATAGTAGGAAAAGCAAGCCTTCCACCAACGTGTCCTTCATTCCTGCTTTAATGGCTCTCTGTACAGATGACTCTATTGGTGGCGAATCAAATGTTTCAGGATTAGGACATGGAGGTGGAGGGGGCCAAAAATGCCGTTCCTTCAATTTTTCTTCCTGCTCCTCACTAGGAGGAGCAGAAGGAACCAGGGGAGAAGGCTCCTCCTCAGCCTCGCTAAAAGGAATAGTATGTTCCCCATGGGGAAACAGTTTTTTGTTTTGCTATTCTTATTATTATTTTTTTTTTTGACATGAGTTTTTTCCCTGCTGCTGAGTTCTCTTTTTAATTTTGACCAACGTTTTTGCCAAACACTCACGATCTAATGTACCTTTTTCAGGAAACCAGGGTTATGTTCTATAACGGCAAACAAAAACTATAAAAGAATATCTTCTGAAACTTTTAATTCCTTAAGCATATAAACCAAAATTCTATAATAAAGTTTATTTTTATATTTATAACCTAATTCTTCCCCATTAACCTGGCTGCAAAAGACGTTTCCACCCTACTTACAGATAGCGACTCTGTAGTTAATCCATGGGCTTTGCATACGTTGAATTCCCCTCACCTTTTCCTAGGTGAATTTTCCCTCACCATTTTCCTTGGTGAATTTTCCTTCCTTTGCTCTTAGGCAAAAAATACCTTCTCCTCCAGCTATCCCTCAGTCAGGCACCAGATGTGGGCACCTCTTTCCGTGCCCCCGTTGGGTGCCAGATGTGGGAGTCCCTTTCCATGTCCCACGTGGTTCAGGGTTCCCAGTTCAGGGTTCGGGTTCAGAAGGAGGCTGCACCCAAAAAAAAGAGAGACTGGAGAAGCATTAATTTGGAGATATTGGGGGGCCAGGCGGGAGCCTTCCTCTAGTGGAAAGGACTACCACTTGCTCTGGCCTTTTTCTTCCTTTTATTAAGGCTTTGGGACACACCCCTAGCCTTTAGGCAGGAAATAACAAAAACAGAAATTAACATGAAACAAACAGGTAGAGGCTGCTTCAGCTAACAATGTTTCAACTAAACAGTGAGTGATTAGCTCTGACCTTTCAGAGCAGTTAAGATTGACCAGCCTTCTCATCTCCTGTTTACATCCATTTAGTGAGAATAATGTTTGGTTTCTGACAGCCCAGTACCTCCGCCTCCCAGTTACCTAAGGTGGACTCTCTTGGTGCACTCCTTTGTGGACTGTATGTACAGCCTTATTATAATTAAGTCTTGATTGTTGTTGGTATCACTGGCAGGAATTGACCTCAAGCCAATGGGTTGTGAGGAGCAGCTGTTTCTATGCAGAGAGAACTTCTGTGCTGGAGTCAGCCTTATGACACAAGACTTGCAAAATTGCAAAAGCTTCTCTGTTCAGCTTGGATGGGGCAGAGTCTCAGGGCTGAGCCCACTGCCTTCCTGTCAGCCCTGCCCTATGAGGCCCCTGGGGTCTCAGTGTTCCTCGGTAGTTGCTGCAGCCCTCTGGGCGCACTCATGCTCCTCCAGACCTCTGCCTTTCCAGCTCCCCTGAGTTTCCGTGCGTTCCAAGGACCTGTATGAGTCAGAGTCCCCAGGGTCTCACCTGAAACTTGGTTTCAGTGCAGTCAGAACTAGATTTCAGTGCAGTTGGGAGGTTCTGTCTTCCTAGAGAAAGCCAGCAGCACAATCAGCAGTCAGTCCTCTCTGCATGTACTGGCACGTGCTCCTCCAGACTCCTGTCTTTCAGTGCTCCCCTAAGTTTCTGTGCACTCCTCCCTTTTCATGACAGTCCAGACTCTCCCTATATAAGTCTCGCCTGAAACTGGGGTTCAGTGCAGTCGGAACTGGAGTTCTGTGCAGTTGGGAGGTTCTATCTCCCTCCTGCTAGAGAAAGCCAGCCAGGCCCTCCATTGCTTGTCCTCTTCATGCATGTGTCTCCGCACCTCAGCTTTTTGCAGCTCCTCTGAGTCTCCGTGAGCCCCTCTCTTTCCTTCTAGTTGTAGAATTTTCACTTAGCCAACTTTCCTGTGGTTCTGGATGATGTCCTTTTTGTCTTTTAGCTGTGGTTTTGAAACTATTATGTGAGGCAGCAGTTTAGGTATTCACCTGTGCCACCATTTGGTTTCTCCTCCTGTGTGTTCTTGGTGTCACATGTATAATTCTTCATTTCTTTCCGGTTCTTGTTCATATCCTCTATTTTCCCTTTTATGCTGTTGTAATTTGCACTATGTTCCTTAATTATCTTTATAACCATTGCTTTGAATTCTATGTCTGATAGGTTGCTTACCTGGATTTCATTTAGTTTTCTCTCATTCAGGGATTGTTTCTTTGTCTTCCCACTTTTACTGTCTCTTTGTATTTCTTTCTGTGTATTATATAGAATACTGTGGTACCTTGAGATACGAGTGCCCTAACATACGAGATTTTTGAGATACGAGCCTCAAGCGAGCGATTTTTTGCTTTGAAATACAAGCAACATTTGAGATACGAGTAATCGCATGGATTGGCTGGCTGCACACGACCCACCAATTTACCGTGACTCGAGCGTCTCATAGTTTCCCACGCCTCAGTCAGTGTGCTTGTTTACCTCATTGTCAAAGCATGTTTTGTGCATTTACATACTTTATCACATTTCTTTTTATAACCATGGGTCCAAAGAAAGCGAGTGGAAAGGTCAGTGCTCAGAAGAGGATGATGTCTTTTGAATTGAAGCGTGAAATCATAGAAAAATATGAGCAAGGTGTGCAAGCGGTTGACTTGGCAAGGCAATACGGGCATAGTACTTCAACGATATGCACTGTGCTTAAACAGAAGGAGTCAATAAAGGGTATAAGGCCAGCTAAGGGCGTTACAATAATTTCTAAGCTCCGTAATTCTCTCCATGAAAAGATGGAGAATCTACTGATGGTGTGGGTGACGGAGAAGCAGCTTAAAGGAGATACATTAACACAGGGCATCATATGCAAGAAGGCGCAAGCGATTTACGGTGATTTGCTGGAGCAGACCCCATGCACTTCCACAGACCAAGCATCGAAAGACTCATTTAAAGCCAGTAGAGGCTGGTTTGATAACTTCAGGAAAAGGTACAGCATTCACTCCATCATCAGGCATGGTGAGGCAGCAAGTTTGGATGTGAAGGCAGCTGAGGATTACCTCAAAACTTTTTCCAAACTGATAGAAGTCAAAGGATATATCCCCCAGCAAGTCTTAAACTGTGATGAGACAGGGCTTTTCTGGAAGAAGATGCCGATTAGGACTTAGAGAATGGCAGAGGAGAAGGTGATGCCAGGCCACAAACCCATGAAGGATAGGCTAACTCTCGCACTGTGCGCCAATGCGAGTGGTGACTGCAAGATCAAGCCTCTGCTCGTATACCATTCGGAAAACCCCAGAGTCTTTAAGTCACATAACATTTTAAAAGATAAACTTCAAGTTATGTGGAGGGCAAACCCGAAGGCCTGGGTCACCAGGCAGTTCTTTGTGGAGTGGGTAAACCTGGTTTTCGGCCCTTCTGTTAAGAAATATCTACAGGAAAACAACCTAACCATGCAAGCCCTCCTCGTCTTCGACAATGCTCCTGCTCACCCACCAAACCTCCAAGATGAACTCCTCGAGGAGTTCACTTTGTAAAGGTTGTCTACCTACCTCCCAACACCACTCCTATACTGCAGCCCAAGGATCAGGAGGTGATTTCTAATTTTAAAAAGCTGTACATCAAGCACCTGTTCCAGTGCTGCTTTGAGGTGACGGAGAACACAAACCTTACCCTTCGAGAGTTCTGGAAGAACCACTTTAACATCGTGATATGCCTCAGAATTATTGATCAGGCCTGGCTGGATGTTACAACGAGGACTTTGACCTCTGCATGGAAGAAGCTGTGGCCTGAGGCCGTAGCCGAAAGGACCTTCGAAGGATTAGAACCTGAGGTGTCAGTGGAGGAGGAGATAGTGTCTCTGGGAAAATCCATGGGCCTGGAGGTGGATGAGAGAGACGTGAATGAGCTCGTCTCGGAGCACTCTCTGGAACTCACCAAGGAGGAGTTACAGGAGTTGCAGTCTCAGCAACATGCGGAGCTTCTCCAAGAAATTGGTTTTGAGGAGGAGCCAGAGGTGGAGGAGATCTCTACAAGTGAGATAAAGGAGATCTTAGGAATGTGGGAGAGGGTGTCACACTTCGTGGAAAAGAAACACCCCGAAAAAGTTGCTACTGGTCGTGCATCGGAGCTGTTCAATGAAACTTGCCTCACCCATTTCAGAAACATTCTGAAAGGGAGGAAGAGGCAAACCTCGTTGGACACGTTTTTTTTTAAATCGGCCAAAAATGCAAAGACCAGTAGCAATTAAGTTCAGTGAAGATTAGTTAAGTTACATTCAGTTTAGGGATAAAGTGTAGGATTAAGAGTGTAACGAGTAGGTAAATACACTTTACAAAACCAGTTTATTCCTTTACATTCTCTTTTATTATGTTTTTATACAATATTTGTCATTTATAAATACATTTTTCTTATTCAAAAACACGTAACAAGAACAACTGGGGTGGCATTTTGGGGCTGGAACGGATTAACGGCATTTCAATTGATTTCAATGGGAAAATTTGCTTTGAGATACGAGCAACTTGATATACAGCAAGGTTACAGAACGAATTAAACTCTTATCTCTAGGTACCACTGTACACAGTCTTTGTGGGATGGCATCATGTAGAAAGTGAGGAGCCCAGTGGTGCAGTCTCTGTGTTCACATGAGCTGGATGCTATAGGAATTCCCTTTGTGTGTGTTGTTTGGGTTCTATTGTAATTAGGTCTTGACTGTTGATGTCACATTCATGGGAGGGATATCCCCCGTCACTTGCTGTCAATGAAGTTCAACCCAATGTCATCATGCTTGTAATATAGGTGCTTTGGGTCTGCTATTTGTGGGTCTGGCTGGATTTTTCTCTGATGTTGTTGAATTGGATCTCTTGATATATCTATCCTGGGCCTCCTGGGAACGTCTATAGTGCAGGTGCATGGGAGTCACTGTCCTTTTCTGGCCCTGGGCAATCTGATTGAGGTTCAAGAGGTTGAAGCCACTTGTAATTCTTAGCTGAGAGGCTTGTCTGCCTTGAGTATCACCCCTCAATTTTCCCTGTTCTAAGCTGTACTCCTCTCCCCCATGGAACTGGTCCTGCAGGTGTAGGCTATAGTTGTTTGGAGTCCCTCCCACTGGCTTTTGCCTCACTGAGAGGTTCAGGTTAAACTCAGTGGCAGGTGGGTACGTGTGAGGTCCTGCTTGCATTTACCTCCCTGTGCTATCTGGTGCAGGGACCCAAATGCTATTTCAGACTAATTAGATCAAGATGGTTTTTCATTTTATTTTAGTTGTAATTCAGTTTGGTCCCGGGAGCCTGTCTGTGTAACATCCATTACTCTACTATCATTTTTCTCACTTCCAGCCTTTAAAACCTCTGAAAATGAAGGCCCCATTGTACTGTCCTTCAAGGGATCACCATTGTTTTGCCCTACCCTCTGCCCTCACATATCTCCTAACCTATGAGGGATCCTATGAGACTTGCAACCAGGGAGCAGTGAGCAATGGTAGCTTGTCCTGGCAGCTTGTCCTTGGCTAACTTTCTGTCTCAAAGGCCCTCTTTGTCCCCATTTTCTCTGACTTCCAGTGAGCCAAAGAAGCCCAGCCTATGCTCTCATATTGCATCTTCTATGCCCTTCCTTTTTTTTCATGTGCTAAGTATGTTTTGCTGTAGCAATAAATTCTTCTTTGTGCTTTTACACTTTATCTCTTAATTAATATATTTTCTTAAAGAAGATAAGAATAGATGAAAAGGCCTACAATAAGAAGGGAATTTTAGGATGTTGCCTTAGCCTAATTTAAATTAAATATGGTAGAAACACATAAAAATTTTAACTAAAATACAGAACAATCATCATACAAAACTGCCTGAAAGCTGACTGAATGGAGTCCTACAACTAGAGCAGTAAAAAGAAAGCATATTGAGACTCTTAGGAGGGCAGAAGCATGGAACAGGTTAGTCCAATACCCATGTGTACTGTTTTTGTTTTTGGTTTTTGTTGTTGTTGTTGTTGTTGTTGTTCTTTTATCATTTTAATCATTTTTAAGTGTATAGTTCAGGGCATTGAATACATGCATATTGTTTTGCAATCATCAACACCCTCTACCTCTAAAACCTTTTCCTTATCTCAAACTGAAACTTTATATGCACAAACAATGATTTTCCATTCACCCAACCACCCAAGACCCTAGTAGCCATTATTCTACTTTCTCTCTATGAATGTGACTATTCTAGGTACCTTATACTGTATAAGTGGAAACATATATTTACCCTATTGTGTCTGACTTATTTTTTTTCTCTTAATGATTATTGTTGAAAGGATTACATAGGTCTTCCTTCCCTGTTCTCATTAACCACTTCCAACCTTCTCCTATCTCTTCCCCCATCCCCTTGTGTATATATTTTTTTTATTAGAAGGGATATCTTGGCTGTGGAGGCTTTCCATGTGTAACAAGGGACCCTAGCCCCACACCAGACATCCACTGCAAGGTTTCAGAGCTGACAAGAGAAGTCCCTGCAATTACTGGCTGTAAAAACCAGCAGGGATTGTAATTAAATGACAGAGAGGCTACTAGAGACCCAGGTGTTCCATTTAAAGGGCTCTAGCTAGTTTGGCTCAGTAGATAGAGCATAAGCCTGCAGACTGAAGGGTCCCAGGTTCAATTCTGGTCAAGGGCATATATCTACCAGATGCACTGGTTCTAGGTGCATCTGTGGGGGTTGTGCAGGAAGCAGCCAATCAATGATTCTCTCTCATAATTGCTCTCTCTCTCTCTCTCTCTCTCTCTCTCTCTCTCTCTCTCTCACCCTTTCTTTCTAAAATCAATAAAAACATATTTTAAAAATAATAAAAATTCTTAAAAATAAAAATAAATGGCCTGGTACAGACTTACTCTGAATCTCAGCACTGGTGACTCTGGGGGACCTAGACACACACCAAGAGGAACTGGCTTGTCTGGCATAAAAGCAAGAACTTAAGGACAGCTTTCTCTCAGACATGGCTGCTTGCAGGAGTCATTGTTTCTGTGCTGGGACCTCCCCTGTCACAGGGCTGACTGGCAGCCATATCTGAATCTCCATCAACCTGGAGCACATTGTTTGCTCCACCCTGGAAATTCCATGAGACCCAGACCCATTCAATTTGCAGCCCCACTCAACCTATTTAAGCAGCTTTTCCATAGGAATAACCTGTATTGGCTCAGGCTTTAGACTTTGCTAAAATCTCTCAAACAAACTACACCTGATGACAGCCTACCCTAAAACTATCAATAAAAGACCCAAGACCCAGCACTAGCACCAGTCTGCCTTGCTTCACAGCTGGGCCTTTTTTGGGTACCTCCAAACCTAATACAAATAGCAAATAGCAGCCATCTGCAGATACCTCTGTAGCTCATGCCAGAAGGCTCTAGGCAGTGACAGACTTGGCACCTACCTGGAGGCCCTAGAACCAGTGCATCTGGTAGACAGCTTCAGACCATAGCAGATTACAACTCTACACAGCCACAGGTGACTCATTGAACACCAAAGCCCCACTGAAGCAAGTGCTATTCCATAGGTGTGTCCCGCACAGCAGCTCTACCACTATAGTTGCAGCTGGTCCTCACAGTCAATTGGCCTGGAGTTCAACTCCTGTCAGAGACACCAACATAAATCAAGGTTCAACTACAAGACTGTGCACACAGCCCACAAAGGGGCACACCTAGAGGTCCCAGCTCAGGTGACTGGGAGGCTGAGCCACTGGGCCCTACTGGACACCTACTGCACAAGGCCACTCTACAAATTCTAGGAGACATAGTAGCTCTACCTAATACATAGAAACAAACACAAGGAAAAAAACAAAATGTAGAGATAAAGAAACATGTCACAAATGAAAGAAATAGAAGCAAGCAAACTACTGAATACAGAGTTCAAAACCATGGTTATAAGATTACTCAATGATCTTCATGAGACTTTTAAGACTTTTAATGAGAATATCAAAGACATGAAAAAGAACCAGACAGAAATTAAGCATACACTAACTGAAATAAAGAATAATTTATAGGGATTCAATAGTAGAATAGGTGATTACAAGAATCAAATCAATGATTTGGAACATGAGGGAGCCAAAAATACCCAAGCAGAAGAGTAAAAGGAAAAAAGAATCCAAAATTATGAAGATAGTGTAAGGAACCTCTGGGACAATGTCAAGTTACCAATATTCACATTATGGGATGTCAGAAGGAAAAGTGAGATAGCAAGATATGGAAAACCCATTTGACTAAATTATGACAGAAAACTTCCCCTACCTGGTGAAAGAAATAGTCTTATAAATCCAGGAACCCAGAGAGTCCCAAACAAGAGGAATCCAAAGAAGCCAACACCAAGACACATCATAATTAAAATTCCAAGAGAAAAAGACAAAGAGAGAATCTTAAAAAGAACAAGACAAAGGCATTTAGTTACTTGCAAGGGAGTACCCATAGGACTATCAGCTGATTTTTCTACAGAAACTTTGCAGGCTAGAAGGGAGTGGCAAGAAATATTCAAAATAATGAAAAATAAGGACATACAACCAAGAGTTCTCTACCCTGCAAAGCCCTCATTTAGAATTAATGCTCAGAAAAAAAAAACTTCTGGGCCAGAATCAAAGGATGGTGGTGATTTCCAGTACTTCACAAACAAGGAAAAGCTAAAAGAGTTAATCACCAACAAACCAGAATTACATGAATGTTCAAGGGTATTCTTTAAGAAGAAGGAGAGGAAGAGGATGAGGAGGAAGAAGACAAAGAAGATGAAGAAGAAGAAGAGGAGGAGGAGGAGGAGGAGGGGGAGAAATAGGAGGAAGGGGAGGAGGAGGAGGAGGAAGAGGAAGGAGAAGAAAATATGAACAATAAAATGGCAACAAATACATACTTATCAACAAGTGAATCTAAAAATAAAAAAATGAACAAAATGAAATGGTGAATAAAATAGAATCAAAAGCATAGAAGCATGACACATACTGATGAACTCAGAGGAAGGAGTTGGGGTGGTGTGAAGAGATTAAACAAAGATCTTACCTGTGGGCACAGACAGTAAGATGGTGAAGGCCTGGGGAGGTGCAGGAACCAGGCAGAGGGGGACAATAAGGGGGAAAGGGGGACATCTATAATACTCTCAAATAACAAACTTTTTAAAATACAGATTTAAAAAAAGAAGAAGACAAGATCTGAGGTCTCCTCATCTTCTCAATAATAGGTGTGCATGGAATTGTTGGCAGAAACATTGTATAGATGTATATGAAAACACTGTCTTCAAGAGTCAATAATTTTAATATTTTTTTTTCTCCTGGGAAAAGGTGATAGCTTTCAGCAGATTTTCACATGTTAAGAACTCTGTTATGGACTCCATTAGCTCAGTGTCAGGGCTTATTAGGGCTCTGACTCACCAAATCCCGCCTGGCTTCAGGAAAGAGTATTTCTGAATACTCTTCAACAAGAGTATTTCTCCACTCAGGAAGCATAAGTGTGTTTGCTTTGATTGACAGTTTTATCTGAAAAACATCATTTACACTTTCTTATTTATACATATGTCTTTATGAATTGGTCAATGTATTTCAGTTCTCTGTAGCCCTATTATTTCTGGGTGTATAAATAATAAAATTTCTGAGCCTTTAAAAACCGTGGGATATGGTAACAAAAATATCTTATGGCTTCTGACACAAACTTGAAGGACAGTCACCAGGGTGTTGGTATACTCAAATATTTGAATAAATGAGTAGACTAATTTTGTTATTATGTAGAGGAGAACTCTATACAAAGGTCACTTTCCCCAAGTGAACCTATCAAAGGGAAAATTCAGAATCCTGTCCACTCCCAAAAAACCGCAATTCTTTCTCCCCCTCCTCCCCAAAAATGTCCTTAGTAAAGTTCTCTTCAATAGATGATCAAAAGAATAATCTAACGGCGCTTACTCACCTAGGGCTGCTCTCATAGCAGATGCCTTCCCCCAATGTGGATGCCTGAACTTCTACCAGCTCATGTCTGTAAATCTGAGGTCCATCCATCTCATAGCATTGGAAGTCACCATCATCCTTTGATTCTGGCCCAGATGGAATACCCTAAAGTCAGGTTATTTTAAAATATACAGGGTGTCCTCAAAAAACTGTATATGTATTTTGAATGATTATAAAGTCAATGTTTATCAACATATAATTCATTTAAAAAAATTTTTAAGTCTATAGAAATGAATAATTTTTGTCAATGCCTGTTTTCAAACTGATGACTGTTCTGGTCCAGGCACTGCTGGTAATGTGAAGCAATAGAATTGCAAACATCAAGAACCATTTCATTCAGTATTTGGGTGCACTCACGTCATCAACTGTTGCCAGTTTTATGCTGTAAACTTTGTCTTTTATATATACACATACAAAAAATCTGGTGGCACTTAAAAATAAATTTTCTTTGTTCAAAACTTAGCCTGGCTTTACTCATTATTTCAAATCAGTTAAACCTGAAAAGGAGTGAAAATTAAATGAGTTATCAGCTGTTAAAATGTGTATACAGGGAGAATCCAAGATGGCGGCATAGGTAAACACCTATACTGCTACCTCGCACAACAATTTCAAAACTACAACTAAAAGACAGAACGGACATCATCCAGAACCGCAGGAAAGCTGGCTGAGTGGAAGTTCTACAACTAGAGGGAAAGAGAGGGGCTCACGGAGACCCAGAGGAGCTGCAAAAAGCTGAGGTACGGAGACGAGCGCGCTGAGAGAGCGGTGCCGGAGTACCTGGCTGGCTTTCTCTGGCCGGAGGGAAACGGAGACTCCCAACGGCATTGAACCCCTTCTCTTACGACACTAAACCCCAGATCCAGCCGAAACTCATACGGGGGGAGTTTGGACTGTGAAAAGGGAGAAGTGCACAGAAATTTAGGGGAGTTGCAAAGGATCGGAGGTCTGGTCGCGCACGGCACCACACGGAGGACGGATTGCTGATTGTGCGGCTGGCTTTCGCGAGTGGGCGGGAGACAGACCCTCCCAACTGCGCCACTTCTGAGTCCACTGGGCCCCTGTTTTGGGCGAAACCCTGGGGACCTAGACTCGTGTGGTCCTGGTTCGCAGGGAAGCCGGAAAGGCAGCGGTTGGAGGCGCTGCGGGTGCGCGCCCACAAGCACCGCTCCAGCCATTACCCAGTCACGGGAGACTCAGGGGCCGTGGAGGGCGGGGCCGACTGGAAGGCAAGGCAGTCCCTGAAGCCCTGAGACTCCACCCCTCCCTAGCTCAGCAGAGGCTTCTGCGGCTGAATCCAGCACAGAAGTTTCCCCGGCACAGTGACAATGCCGAGACAAGGGAAGGGATTACAAGCAAAAGAAATGGAGGAAAAAAAACGACTGGATATAGAGTTCAAAACCACGCTTATAAGGTTTTGCAAGAATATGCTAGAAAAGATGGATAAATTTAGTGAGACCCAAGAGAAGATAATAAATACATTGACTGAAATGAATACTATTATGCAGAGTACTACTAACAGCAGACTAGAGAAAGGCAAGGATCAAGTCAAAAATTTGAAATATAAAGAAGCAGAAAACATTCAACTGGAAAAGCAAGAAGAGAAAAGAATCCAAAAATGTGAAGATAATGTAAGGAGCCTCTGGGACAGCTTCAAGCGTACCAACATCAGAATTGTGGGGGTGCCAGAAGAAGAGAGAGAGCAAGATACTGAAAACCTGTTTAAAGAAATAATGACTGAAAACTTCCCACATCTGGTAAAAGAAATAGACTTACAAGTCGAGGAAGCACACAGAACCCCAAAGAAAAGGAACCCAAAGAGGACTACACCAAGACACATCATAATTAAAATGCCAAGAGCAAAAGACAAAGAGAGAATATTAAAAGCAGCAAGAGAAAAACAGTTTATTACCTACAAGGGAGCACCCATACGTCTGTCAGCTGATTTCTCAACAGAAATGATGCAGGCCAGACGGGAGTGGCAAGAAATATTCAACGTGATGAACAACAAGAACCTACAACCAAGAATAATCTATCCAGCAAAGCTATCGTTCAGAATTGAAGGGCAGATAAAGACCTTCACAGAGAAGAAAAAGCTAAAGGAGTTCATCAACTCCAAACCAGTATTATATGAAATGCTGAAAGGTACCCTTTTAGAAGAGGAAGAAGAAAAAGGTAAAAGACAAAAAATTATGAACAACAAATACACATCTGTCAACAAGTGAATCTAAAAATTAAGTGAATTAAAAAGCTGATCAACAGAATAAACTGGTGAATATAATAGAATCAGGAGCACAGAAAGGGAGTAGACTGATAATTCTCAGGAGGACAAAAATCATAAAGCATCAAACAGACTGTGAAATTATAGCAGAAAGATTAAAGTTAGGTGAGGTAAATAAGTGATCAATCAAAGGACTTGTATGCATGCTTATAAACATAACCAATGATCACAGACACTGGGGGGTCGGGGTACGCCTGGGAGGGAGGGGGGCAATGGGGAGATATGTATAAAAAATTAATAAAAATTAAAAAAAATGTGTATACATTTTGGGGGGACAACCTATATATTTTTTATAGTGTTCTTTTGGATTTTTCCTAATCCTTTCCATTTTACTCTTTTAAAACTTCCTTAAAATCAAACCAACAAAGTCATCTTTAACCTTTTTTTTTGCTCTTCCGAGGACCCCATTTTCTCAGCTTACTTTAGGAGAGGCCTCTTCTCATACTCCCTAACTCCTGTTTTTCTGAGGATAGTAAGAAGCTAGGAAAATTTCTTTGCATGTAGAACTGGGAAACTGAGACAGATAATTAAACAAGACCAAGTTGCTCTAGCCAGTTTTACTCAATGGATAGAGTATTGGCCTGTGCACTGAAAGGTCCCAGGTTTGATTCTGGTCAAGGATACATGCCCAGGTTGTGTGCATATGCAGTAGGGGCATGCAGAAAGCAGCCCATCAATGATTCTTTGTCATCATTGATGTTTCTATCTCTCCCTCTCCCTTCCTTTCTGAAATCAATAAAAATATTTTAAAACAAACAAACAAACAAGACCAAGCAATTTACAGCCAAATTATAAATCACAAGTTCTTTTCTTCCCTCACCAAGCATACTTAGGAGCAAATTCCAAAGGGTGCCTAAGGCAGACTTAACTCAGTCCCATCCCTTTCAGATGACATGCCCTAAAGGTGAAACTGACAAGAGAATAACCTTGATGCCTTTATATGTTCATTTTGATCCATCAGCATATCAAAGGACACACCTGAAAAGCTGAGGAATATTCTATTGAGATCCTTCCCTGGGAATACTTCCCTAAAATTCTCACATTTAGAAAACAAATAAAAACCCTTAAGATAAAGAACCCAGTGAGCACTGTCCCTGGAGCATGCCTGCACCTTTCCTCCCCTTTACCCTCAAACATGTATCTTTGCTTTCCTCCTCTTAGGTTCTAAAGGTCCCTGGCTCATTTCTTCTGTCTCTGTGACTCTTTTTAAAGGGCCAAGTGTTATAGTAATAATAATAAGGCTAGAATACAAATATAAAATAAGAAATTGGGTGTGACATATTAGAGAGTGGAATGAAGTGTGAACGCCCTTAAAGAGATGCGCATGTAAGAGATTAAAAACTTTGTACCCCACATGTAAAGACCATATAGCAGAACACCTGGGACCCGCTGATAAGACACACTGAAGACACACTGAAGATGTCTGCTTGAGCACATAAAAGAGAGCAAGCTCTGAAGGAGATTAGAGCCGCTTGTCTGCTCCTCCACAGACGGTCGCTCTCCTCTCCACTTCCTGCATCCTGCCTGAACTCTGAGCTCTTCCATGGACCCTGAGTCCGAACCGTGAGCCACAAGCCGAGGCCTCTACAAGACGCCGAGCTGCAGCTGCAACGTCCAACGTGTGTGTGTCTGTCAGCGCGGATCTCCGGGTGCCCTGCCGAGGTCTGGAAACCACCAGGACTCTGGTAAATAAACCGCGTGTGATTCGTGCATTGCCTGTCTGTCTCCTGTGTAATTTATGCTCGGACAATATTTAATAAGTGCCTTGAGTCATCCGTATAAGTCCATTCTATTGGCAGAGGATACTCTTGGCCACCTATGCTTGTGTCCTTAGATAAATTCTGGGACAAACGGGAGTAGTCGGCAAGATTGAATTAAAATTGAAAATTAAGGGAAGAGTGTATCCAAATTTACCAAAAGGAAATATTTCTAAATTACTCGGAGCACAGCAGAGAACTAATTGGCATAAGAGAGAAAAGGGGAAGTTCTAGCCCAATCTGAAGTCAAGTGCTGAGCCTGCTAAAAGCAGATAAGCCTTTCACCTAAAACCGAAAGTAACTAGCTTGGAGAACCAATCCGTGTCACTTCCAAAAAACCCTGACCTTGCTACAAACTAAAGGTCATCCACAGTGAGGGCATGCAGTTTCTCTGTCCAAGGGGAGCCTAACAGTTAGATTATACCTGCCGACTGTTTACGCAAGCAGGGGGCTGTGGAGGCAGCCAAGAGGAAGAAGGACACGCGAAAGGGGAAACTAGGTTTGAGAAATGGGTGGAGGGACCCGAGTTGGCGGATTATACCAACCGGCAGCTTACGTAGGCAGCACAACCGTGGCATAAACGGGAAGGAGGAGTTGCGGCTGGAAGGAATAACTCTCTTG
>JAAGEH010000380.1:4727960-4766205 GCA_011751065.1 Lasiurus cinereus
CCCTTCAGAACACCAGGTGCCTGAAGGCACTCCCGGCCTTGAGAAGCCATAAAGTTTGACAAACAACTCCTGCAAGGACAACTGTTATCTAGACTGCTTACTTGCATAACCAAAAAGCTTAGACAAAGAGTCAGTATATGAAATTTAGTAATGCTTAGCCAATTAAAATTTGCCAAGTCCTCCTGCGCTGAGGATAAAAAGCACTTGCTGCAGAGGTTCGGGGCTCTCGTGCTTCCCTGCTGTGTCAGTAGAACTGTGAGCCCGGACTGGAGTTCGACTCGAGTTCGTAATAAAGGCTTCCTAAATTTTCTAATTGACTGTCTGGTGGTCATCTGTCTCGGGTGGCCCCATTACATCTGGAGGCCTCCCAGCGAGATACCCTGGCCGAGTGGACAGGGCTGGACACCCCAGAGAGGACACTCTAGTCTCCGTCCCAGGTTCCAAGGGGGACAGAGTGATCTCCTCATAAAACGGCAATCCGATCGATTGAAGCCATCTGGGCCTCAGGTTGAGGTAAGAAAATCTGGTCTGGTCTGGTCTGGGGAACGTTCCATTTGAGGACCTGAGGAGAGTGGGACGCCTCGGAATCTCCCTGTCCTGGTCCCAACGCGGCGGCGTCTGGGGCTTCGGTTTAGTCTGGTCTGGTTAGTCTTTCTGTATGCTTTCTGTGTTTTGTTTCAGTAGGGGTCCCGGTTTGGTGTGGTCTGATTAGTCTTTTTGTCTATTTTCTGTGTTTTGTTTCGACTCGGGGCTCTCAGCCTCTGCTCTGCTTTTGGAGTATGTTGTGAGCCCCAGCATGCTTGGTCTGCAATAAACCCCTTGCTGTTTGCATGAGAACGTCTCTTGGAGTCTTCCGTTGAGCGGCGAGCGTTTCGACCCTAACAGAGTAAACAGCAAGTGTTAGACCTTTGGGATCAGACCAGACCTGGAGATTCAGCAACCTCATACTTGAGTTCTAGCTAGGAAAGAATTCAGAGCCAAGACTTCAACTATAAGGGAACACTTATATATAATATCACAGAGGTAGAAATAACTCATAAAAGAAATAGGCTTAGGATACAAGTTATAGGGAAAAAGGAAGGGCATATGGAGCTTAGCAGTGAGGAAGGTCAAGGTGATGAAAGGAAATGCACTCCCCTGCATCTTGTCCTATAGGGCTGGGACCCCTGCCTAAAACCCCTCCCTTTTCTGGGAGTGGTCACAGGTGTGCCAGCAATGTCTTAACTTCCCCGACCCCCACCCAAATGGACCAATGAAGCTCCAGGGACACAGCTAAGGTCCTAATTAGGCTTAACCACAGAAAGACCCCAATTCAAGTGACCAATCTCTGTAACCTTCATCACTTTCCCAAGCCCCCTAATTATCCTACCCCATAAAACTCATTGTTCCGGCCCGGTCCGCTCTCTCACCTCGCTGCTGCGTCAGAAAGAGGCTGAGAGCCAAACCCGGGTTTGAATAAAGACTCTTTGCTTTTGCATCGGAAAAGGCTCCTTAGTGGTGGATTATTGGGGACCCCGAACTCTGGGCACAACATTGACACACCTGAGGGGAGGAAGAAGGGAAAGGTGCAGGTGTGCTCCCAGAGGGAGAGTGTACTGGGTCCTCCTTCTGAAAGGTTTTAAGGGGGGAGATTTTAGGGGAGGTCTCAAGTGAAGATCTCAATAGAATATTCAGCAGATTTCTAGGTGTGTCCTTTTAAGGTCTAGGTCTCCTAACTGGTGGGCACCAGGGCTGGGGGTCATTAGTTAGTGCAGCTGGTCCTGAGGTCAGCCCTGATGTTGCTTATCTGGCTTTGCTGCTTTTCTGGGCCTGGAACTGAAATACAATTGAGGCCTAGATGTTATCTCTACAGAGGAAAAGTCAGGGGGTCTAAGGGAGGAAAGGTCACCGTGGGAATGAGGTCCCACCCTAAAACTGTCTGCTTCGAGGTACCCTTGTACCTGGCTTATCCTTGCTCTGCTTATGTCTGTCTAACTGCTACCACAGTTGTAGGTTCCATCCCTGGTCAGGGCACATACAAGAATCAACCAATGAATGCATAAATACGAGTGTTACCGAAATGGGGACCTGGCCCTTAGTGGGTCTTCCTAGGGCTCATGGTGGGTTCTTCCTATAATAAAGATTTCAGAGAGTCCTGGTGATTTTGTAAATACGTTTATTAAAATGGGGGACAGTGAAATCAGGAAGAGCTTAAGATAAAAAGAACAACAGAGAAGGTGGCCTGGATTCCTTTTGCTTTTCCAGTTGAGTGTTTTCTGCTTCTTTGTGTTTCAAATCTTTGACTTGATTCTTGCGTTCCTCTACTCTGCTGTTAGGTCTCTGTATAATATTTTTTATTTCAGTCAGTATATGTTTAATTTCCAGTTGGTTCTTTTTCATCTCCTCTTGGGTTTTGATAAATTTATCCTCTTTTTTAGAAAATTCTTGAAAAATATTATAACCGTGGTTTTGAACTCTATGTCCAGTCGTTTGTTTTCCTCCATTTCTTTAGTTTGTGATCTGTTCCTTTGTCTCCGAATTTTTGCTGCTTGCGTGAGTTGGTAGAGTAGCTTTGTGTGCTAGGTGTCCTATATGGCCCAGTAGCTCTGCCTCCCCAGTTACCTGAGGTGGACTTTCTTGGTGCACCCCTTTGTGGACTGTGTGTACAGTCTTGTAGTTAATTCTTGATTGTTGTTGTTATCACTGGGGGAAATTTACCTCCAAGCCAACTGGTTGTGAGGATTAGCTATGTCTATGCTGGGAGAACTTCTGTGCAGGGGTCAGCCTTATGATACAAGATTTACAAAATTGCAAAAGCCTCTGTGTTTGGCTTGAATAGGTGGAGTCTCAGGGGTGAGCAGACAGCCTTGGCTTCCTATTAGCCCTGCCTGAGCAGCCCCTGGGTCTCAGTGTCTTTCAGTAATCGCTGCAGCCCTCTCTGTGTGCACTCATGCTTGCATGCCCCCAGGACTCTGCCTTTCGCAGCTCCCCTGAGTTTCCGTGTGCTCTGGGGATCCTTTTGAGTCTGGGTCCCCAGGGTCTTGCCCGAAACTGGGATTCAGTGCAATTGGAAGTGGATTTCAGCACAGTTAGGAGGTTCTGTCTTCCTCCCGGTAGAGAAAGCCAGCGGCACAATTAGCAGTCAGTCGTCTCTGAACGCACTGGCGCTCGCTCTCCAGACCTCTGCGGCTCCCCTGCGTTTCCATGCACTCCTTGCTTTTCCAACAGTCCAGACACACACCCCTGTGTGAGTCTCACCCAGAACTGGGGTTCAGTACAGTCAGGAGTTTCTGTCTCCCTCCCACAAGAGGAAGCCAGCCAGGCCCTCTGCTGCCTGTCCTCTCCACGCACGTCTCCGTACCTCAGCTTTTTGCAGCTCTTCTGAGTCTCCGTGAGCCCCTCTCTTTCCTTCTAGTTGTAGAATTTCCACTCAGCCAGTTTTTCTATGGTTCTGTCTTTTAGTTGTAGTTTTGAAATTGTGTAAGGCAGAAGTTTAGGTGTTCACCTATGCTGCCATCTTGATTTTTCCCACTGGCCTCTGCATTTAGATAACAAGTTCTGCAAGACCAGTTTCCTCCTCATTCCCGCTTGCCCCCTCAACCCCTTGCTTGTCCCACAAGCTTCTTTTAGCCTTGTGGAGAATGAATCTGCAGGGGGTATTTTTAATATCCAGATGTTCAGTCCTGTAACCTTGAGAGTGGTAGGGATGGTCAGGATAATGGTATATGGTCCCCTCCAGTAGGAGTCAGTCCCTGAGTAGTCTTTACCCAAACAGAGTCACCAGGTTGGAAGAGATGGACCGGACTAGAAACTGTCACAGGTCTTACACATGCTTCTATACTGCCTCCTGGGTAGACTGTAAAGGCTGTAAGACCCTGAGTAAAAATTAGTCATGGATTTCAGCCTTTACCCATTAGAATCTATAGAGTCCCCACTGATTTCCAGGGAAGCCTTCTGGGCCACTTCATCTGCGGCCCAGTTCTTTCTTTTTTCTGTGGAGTCCTCACACCCTGCATGTGAGCTGTTGCAATCACATACCCACCATCAGCACAAATTGTCACTGATTCTTCTCTTGCCCATCAGAGAAGCTGAATAAGGGCAATCAACTTGGCCTGATGTGCCGAAGTCCTGTGGGTGAGCACCTGAGATCAGATGGTTCAGTCCAAAGCAACCACTACTGCTCTCGCATACTTGATTCCTCCCTAGACAGAACTGTTCCCGTCCATGAATAGTACCTCATCCAGCGATGCCAGTGGGCTGTCAGTGAGGCCCAGGTGGGCTGTCTTTACAAAGTCATTGACCTCTAAACAGTTATGTAGAGGTTCCTCAGGGTCATCATCAGGAAGGAGGCTGATAGCAGAAGGGCCTGAAACTAGATGGCTTGAGCATTTGACATCCAGCATTTCAGTGTGCTCCTGAGTAAAACCTCAACTGCATAAATGTGGCCGCTACCGCCCCCAGAGGCAAGCAAGCTAACCAGATGCAACAGGGTCAAGTCTCTTGGACAAGTAGGCCACTGGTCTTTTCCAAGGCCCAAGATTCTGGGCGAGGACCCCTTTGGCTATTCCCCTTGTCTCACATACACATCTGGTAATGCCAGGTGGCCCATCATCCTTGCTCTGCTCATGTCTGTCTCACTGCCTAATATATTACCTCAAGAATCTTGGCTCTGAACTCCTTCAGGGAAAATGGGAATTGAAATTCTCTTCTATAATTACTTCCATGCTGAGATGGGTCAGAAGTTTCTCTCAGAGGCAAGAGATCCTTGCTCTCTATCAGAGGGAAGATGAGGCCTGGGCACAGGAGGAGGTGGGCTTGTGACGTGGCAGAGACAAACTGTAGCAATTAGAATAGTAGGAGTCACAACATCCTTGTCTCTCTGGAGCCATATCCATGAAGATGCAGGCATCTTCTAAATCTATTATACAGTTTTCTGCAGACCACTGTCAGGGCTGTGTGTAGCACCTGGTTCCTCTTTCCAGCCACAAACACAGTCTGTCCAATTCCCCAAAATGTATTCTGGCACGGGAGAAAGTTGCTTTGCTATACACAGATAGCTTAACCCCTATACAACTGGGCTTGGACCTCTGCCTAGCAAACTGCAGTCTACAAGTTCAATATGCAGCCTCCAGTCCTCCCAACCCAAAAGGTTCTCAGCCAATCCATCAGTCAGACTTCCCCTCTCTTGAAGAATCACAAAGTTCTGAAAGCTCCTTCCCGGGTCCAGGGAAAGCAACTTTCCTTTGCCCTTTTGTTAACCCTGTTTACTAGTTACACAGTCCTGCCATTAGCTGCCAGTCCCAAACAGCCAGAGTTGCAGTTAGAAACAGCCCTGCATATTACAAAATGCTCCTGTGGCAATGGGTTGAGTACTAGGTCCCTGCCTTGGTACTCATCCCCTGTGGAAGAGCAGTGATCAGGCTCCTCCCAAAGGAGTGCTCTGGAAGGAGATATAAGCCCCTCCTCTGCTAACAGCAACAGGTACTGAACCCTTTCAGTATGTTTGACCAGCTTTATTCTTGGCCACTTCTACAGATTTCAGGGCCTGTTGTCTTCTTTTAACCAGCAAGCCAAATGACACTGGCCCGTATTATTTCCTATTGTGAGTTAGAGGAAGATAATTTCTACAGAGGGGAGAAATAGAAACAGTGGGAGTTTCAGAGAAAACTATAGGCCGTCACTGTAGTAGCCCTCCCTCCCGGAGACTGGGATCCAACCTGTGGAGAAAAATGACTCTTAGTCAGCCTGGAAAAGAAGGCAGAGGATGACAAGGGTCCAGGGAAATTTTACTAAAAGCCTAGAAGGTCTCCTGAAAGAAAAGATCCTTAATTCAGCACAAGTAGGAGGCAGGGCCTGTAAAATCTCTCCACTCTCCAGAGCTGTGAGTCCCAGCCTTGAAAGTCCCAGTCAGACAAGAAAAGCCACAAATACTTTTAAATCTACCCCAGAATTTCAAAATTTCAACCTAACACAGCAAAATCACAGAGCAAAACAAAGTCCCTAGTATACAAACATAGAAATTTTTAGTAAGTGGGCTGATTCCTCCCTTGATAGAGAGCAAATGTCTCTGAGAAAACTAACTCAACAGCACTACTTGAGACTTTTGCAGACCATCATGGGTTCAGCCTTAAGCATATCAAATGTTTTAACCAGATGGGCAAACAGAAAATCAAAGTAGCTTTCATTTTCCACACGACTAGTTAATCAGCAGATAATTATGCCAAGACAGACAAACATCTGTACTCACATTCTCTCAGAGTAGCCCAGACTGGAGCTGAGCAGATAATGCCCAGCTCCCCAGATGGGCATGGAGGCACTCCTAACACCCAGGCCCCAGACCAGAATTCTCTACTGACATCTGTGTGAGAACCTACCGCAGGAGTTAAGGCTGCATCCAGCCCTCCTTCTCAGTAGCAAATGGGCTAGTCCCACACACAAACAGAAGAATGAACCCATAATTCCTTAATCGAATCTAAATTCACTCACCTCCGGAGTTCTGATTCCTGATTTACCTGACAAAGTCCTATGACTTCCGGGGAGGTGATCAAGCTCCCCCTTCCACTCATTTGGAGTGGCCTAATTGGGGCCCTTATCTTACAGATTCTGTTGACAGGTCCAGAGGTATCTGCCCACTTTCTCCAGATGACGGCTGGCTCCTAGACTGAGGTCTGGGAGCGCCTAGAGTTTACCAGGGTTCAATTCTGCTAAAATCAGCAGTACGTGCCTCCTGGAGGCCTACCCTGTATCCCAGGGCCCCAAACCCTGTCCACTCACTGGAGGCTGAAGCCAAAACATGGTTAGCTTCTTGGTCAGGGAACCATATGTTACAGAAGACTAAAGAAATACCAAGCACGCTTCCTTGAGAAAGGGAAGGATCCCATTTATTAACACTAGTGGACTCTGGGAATAATTTCCAAATCAGAGTGAAGAATCGTGCAGTGAGCCTGACTATACTATATATCTCGCTGGGGTCTTTGCTCTGCCCTCTTGTGTCCCTGCAGGAAGGCTCCCAGGTGTCAGGCCAATATTTGATGGTCCATCCTGGCACCAGCATAACAACCCCTCCCCCTTGCCAGGGCAGTGCATTGTTCACAGTTCTATGGCCTCTGCATTTAAATAACAAGTTCTGCAAGACCAGTTTCCTCCTCACCATGATTAAAAGATGGTCTTTTCTTTTTATTTAATATCTGATTAATATAACATAATTATTTTACTAGAAAAGAACTAACCAAAATAAGGCTGATTTTCCAATTTCATTTGTCCTTGGGTGTGGACAGTAAATGACACTAATTGGATTTCTCCCATCATTCTCCCGGATTACTTTGACATAAGCTATTTACCCTGTTTAGGGAGGCAAAATACAAATAGTTGACTCTTAAGTGTCCTTGGTTTAGGAAGATAGAGTTTTCTAGATGGTTGCAAACTGCTGTTTTAATATCTCAAGTTTAGCCTGTTCTGCTTGTCCTGGCTTACTGGCCTGTATCATTTAATCAATTTCCTTTTAACATTTCTTTCTACAAACCTCCTATAACTTCCACAGATATTCTTACAACTTTCAGAAACATTCTTAGAACCTTCAGAAATAACCACCTTTAGAAACCACCTTCTTTTTCCTTCAAAATGCATAACCATGCCTTAGACCTTTCATTAAGTATTTCTACTCTAATATTCTTTCATTCTGCCATACCTTTAGCAACTTGTACAAAGCTTTTCTTTCTTTTTCTTTAAGCCTTAATTTTTTCAATGATTAACAAAAAGTAAACAGCCAGTATTTTTTAGATTAACATTTATGAACACACCTTAAGTGCACTCTTACTTTCAAGAAAATATACATTCAACAAAGTACAGGAGACCTTCTGTAATGAAAACTAAGATTAAGCAAATTAAAATTTGTCTAACAATTAATGTTTCAGTTTTTTATGTTACTTAAAAATATTTAGATGTTTAGCACTTAACCCAGCAATGTTCTAAAGCTTCTAAGTTACCAAAGAATTTGGAAAACTATGCATATAGGCTAGGAGACTGGAGAAAAGGGTGGGGGAAGAAAGGAGCAGGCTCAGCAGCCTGTTCTCAGCCTCTAGAATCTTGAATTTAAACTGCTACATTTTTCCTTAGAGATAACATGCAAGAGGAACCAAGATGGTAGCATAAGATATACATCTGTACGTGCTATCGGTCACAACCACAGCAAAAATACAACTAAAAGACAAAACAACTATCCCCCAGAACCACGGGAAAGCTGGCGCAGTGGAAGTTCTACAACTAGAAGGAAAGAAAAAAGTGCATCCAGACCTGGTGGGACATGCAGAGGCTCAGAAAGGCAGAGGTACGGAGCCACATGAGAATCGGGCTGGTGTGTGCTGTTGTTTTTCAATTGGGAGGAAGGTATAAGTTCCCAACTCTCTGAACTCGTTTCTTCGAGATTCTGGGGACCCAGACTCATACAGGGAGAAACTAGACTGTCTGCCATCAGATCAGAAAGGGAGAGTGCACTGGAATCATTGTTTACTGCGCTGGGACACGGGACACAGGACACTGAACAGAATGCAGTAGAGAGTGCTGACTGGCAGCCATTGCTGTTTGCCATGCTCTCACCTAGAGACTCCATGAGACCCCGCCCCACCCAATTTACAAACCCACCCAGCTGTGTGTTGACTTTTGCATTTGCATATGAATGGCCTGCCCTCTGGCACCTTAACCTAACAAATTGCAGCTGGGTCAGACAACTCCAAAACTTCCAAACTCCAAGCAAAGAGGAGAAATCAACTCCAAATCTTTCAAACTCCAACTAAAGAGGAGAAATCTGCAGAGCTCCCTGTAGCTCCTGCTGGGTGGCCTCAGATATTAGCTGACTTGCACCTCCTTGGGAATCCAGGAACCAGTGTACCTAGAGGTCAATGTGAGACCACACCAAATTTCAACTCCTCACATACATAAGTGACACACTAAAGAGGCAGACTCGGTGAGCACCAAAGCCCCACTGAAGCAAGTTCTGCCCCAGAGGGGTGTCTCCAGCATAGCAGTTCTTCTATTATAGACACAGTTAATCCTCACAATTGGCCTGGAGGTCAATTTTTCCCAGTGTACCAATAGCAATGAAGGCTTAACTACAACAAGACTGTGTACCCAGCCCACAAAGGTGTGCACCAAGAGTGACCACCTCAGGTGATTGGGGAGGCAGAGCTACTAGGCCCTAAGGACAACTAGCACACAAAGCCACTCCATCAACACCGGGAAGCAGCCAAGATGTGGAGACCATGAAAAATGTCACGAATGAAAGAAATGGAGGAAAGCAAATGACTGGACATAGAGTTCAAAACCACATTTATAAGGTTATTCAAGAATCTTCTACAAACTACCGATAAACTTATTGAGAACTCTGAGAAACTTAGTGAGACCTTCAAAGATCTTAATGAGAATGTCAAAAAAAAAAAATGGAAAAGGACCAGTGAGAAATTAAGCATGCATTGTCTGAAATAAAGAATAATATACAGAAATCCAACAGCAGACTAGAGGACCCCAAGAATCAAACCAAAGATCTGAAATATGAGGAAGCAAGAAACACCCAACCAGAAAAACAAAAAGAAAAAAAAAGTCCAAAAATGTGAAGATAGTGTAAGGAGCCTCTGGGACAACTTGAAGCGTACCAACATCAGAATTACGGGAGTGCCAGAAGAAGAGAGAGAGCAAGATACTGAAAACCTATTTGAAGAAATAATGAACTGAAAATGTTCCCTACCTGGTGAAAGAAATGGACTTACAAGTCCAGAAAGTGCACAGAACAACAAACAAAAAGAATGCAAAGAGGACCACACCAAGACACATCATAATTAAAATGCCAAGGGCAAAAGACAAAAAGAGAATCTTGAAAGCAACAAGAGAAAAACAGTTAGTTACCTACAAGGGAGTACCCATACGACTGTCAGCTGATTTCTCAACAGAAACTATGCAAGCCAGAAGAGAACCTACAACCAAGAGTGCTCTACCCAGCAAAGCTATCATTCAGAATTGAAGGGCAGATAAAGAGCTTCACAGATAAGTAAAAGTTAAAGGAGTTCATCACCACCAAACCAGGATTATATGAAATGCTGAAGGGTTTTCTTTAAGAAGAGGAAGAAGGATAAAATGGTAAAGATAAAAATTATGAACAACAAAGTGATAACAAATACATACCTATCAACAAGTGAATCTAAAAATCAAGTGAATAAAAAAACCTGATGAACAGAATGAACTGGTGAATATAACAGAATTAGGGGATAGAAAGGGAATGGACTAACAGTTCTTGGGGGAAAGGCGTAGTGAGGGGTGCAGGAAGAGATTGGACAAAAATCTTACACCAATGGATGAGGACAGTGGCAGGGGGTAAGGGTATGGGGTTGGGGGTGGTGAATCAGGTGGAAGGGAGCTATGGGAGGGAAAAAAAGAGGAACATCTGTAATGAACTGAACAATAAAGATTTATTTTTTAAAAAAAAGAGAGAGAGAGAGATAACATGCTAAGGTTACTGCTGTGGCTTCTGTTTCTGACTCTCCAGGCCAGCCCTTCCCTAGGCCAGTTGTTTTACAGTTGTGAAGATTATGTTAGTTTCCTGTTTTTGCCTTTCTCCTTTCCCCTCCCGCTTGCCTCAGATGAGAAAGATAATGGTTTGCTAATCACAGGCAGGCTTGGAATTAGCTGGTCTTTGTTTAAACTTTTCTGGGTTGCAACATTCACAAATTTTATACTTTCAAGTTAGCCATAGAATCTTAAAATTTTAACCCACCACAGCAAAATAATAAATCAGGGAAGAACAAATTAAAGTCCCTAAAAGTTATAAAGCCAAAATTACATTTCAGACGTACAGACAGAAATCTCACTAGCTAAGAGTTTCTGTTGGGCTAACACCCTGACAGGGAGAGCAAGATGAGTCCCCAAGAATAAGTATTCTTGGCAGTTGCTGAGACATCCTGCAATCTCTGTTACATGTTCAGCCTCACCACATACAACTGGGCTTCCCCCAAAGTGGGACTTGCCCCATCTTTAAGAAAATTAAACAAACAATAAAGAGACATAAAACATCAACAAATACTCTCATGCTGACACACACAACATTAAAAGTTTACATCTCAGAGCAATGTCTTCTGTCCCTGATTTGGGGCACTGCCCACCCCAGATTCTCAGCATTCTTCACAATGAATTATTTTGGGAGAATGTATTTCCCAGGCCTGGAATTTCTGTTTCCCATCCTTAGCCATAAGCTTGGGGCCCCTGATTTCATGGACAGACATCTGCATTGCAGGCAGCAGTCTGGGCCCTTCTTAAAAATTCTTTAGCATACATTCTAAGATAGCAGGTTTGGAGGAACTACTTTCCACATTTGCAGTTAAACCAAGTAATCCCTCCCAGTTGACAGAGACACAGGACAACACAAGGTAGCTTTAGCTTCACACAGGCTCTCACATTCACATTCACATACCAGTCAGTCTGAGTTTTGACTTCCACCCATGAAAAGTTATGAACTGAGGCAAATAATTTCCCTAAGTCGTGATCAGCTATTTCTTCTGTCCTGAAAGGCAGGCCTAAACTCAGACTGGTCCCCTGGGGGAAAAGTCACATCTCAAATGTCTGGTTCCAGAAAGGACTTTCCTGTTCTTGGAGTCCACTGGAGCATGAGGAGAGGTCCCAGTCTTCTGGGCCCAATAAGGACTTGGACCCATTATATTACTAGAGGTGTGCCTTCCCATCACCAGGAGCTCAGTCTAGTGGTCCCACCCGCCTGCTCTCAAAGGGGAAACTTTGGCTGCGTGTTCCTTGGTCAGGGAATCATTTTTATGTTACAGAATTTATCAGGCAACTGGAAAATACACACAGGAGTACTCAGAGATTCAGGAAAAATTCATTTATTTTCAGATGTACCAGTATAGTAACTCAGGGGTCAGTTTTCCAAATCTCTGAGTGAGTGAATATGGAAGAAACTTTCTCCTTTATACCTTTGGTTTCTTTGTTTTCTATCTGTTTCCTAACTACCATGCTTTTGTGGTTGGCTTCCACAGAGCCTCCTAAGTCAGAATGGGGAAGTTATATTTTATCTAAATGCCTGGTCTGGGTGGTGCTAGTGACCTCTCCTCCAGCTAAGCTGTTACCTTTTTTGTTTATGGCCCCTTTGTAAATTGGGAGTAATTAGGAAAACAGGTCTTGCTAGATCAGATTATAGAGAAAGGGGCAGTTACTTAATTATAGACTATCAAAAATGTATATTAGGTTACTGGCACAAATTCAGATTACTAACTCCCCCTCTCACTCCCCCCAAATGTCTTATATTCCCCATCACTTCTAGTAAGTAACAGAAACAATTGACAGGGCTTGATTCAGGGAAAGATAAATCTTTTACCAAAGAAATTATATCGCCCCCCAGCCAGCATGACTCAGTGATTGATCTTCAACTTATAAACCAGAAGGTCAGGGTTCAATTTTTTTTAAATAGCCCAATGGGAGATAGCAAGATCTAGGCTGAGAACATGAGGATTGAGACCTGCATACAGAAAGACTTTCATAAGTCTGTGTGGACAGAAGGGTTGACTACATAATTGCCCAGGAGCCAGTATCACCCCTCAGGCCTGAGGGGTGATACTGGCTCCTGGGCAATTATGTAGTTTTCAGACATGAAGGGCAAATAGAAGTGTCCAGCTTGAAGGTGGTGAGGGCATATGTGGTACACCTTGTTCACTACTAGAGCAACCAGAGAGGTTGCATACACAAGCTCCTACTCTTCTGGTTCAAACCTATAGGAAAGCCTCAGGGAATGTCTGCTATTCCTTCTGGGTTTTGTTTGCTTATTTAAAAAAATATATTTTTATTAATTTCAGAGAGGAAGGAAGAGGGAGAGAAAGATAAAAACATAAATGATGAGAATCATTGATCAACTGCTTCTTGCATGCCCCTTACTGGGGATCGAGCTCCCATCCCAGGGATGTGCCCTTGACTGGAATCAAACCTGGGACCCTTCAGTCTGCAGACTGATGCTCTATCCATTGAACCAAACCAATTAGGGCTATTCCTTGTTTTTACCTGGTTCCACTTCGTGGTAGCTGCAGAATTGACTTATAAAGGTTGGTTATTGAAATGTTAACATAAAAAAAAAAAAAACAATGAAATCTGTAAAGAATTTTTGTGAGTTTATTTGACCCAAACTGTTGACATATGCCGGGAAGCAGAACCTCAACAAATTGAGATAAAAAGTAAAATGATGGACACATACTTAGGTGGATGCAGGAACAATTAACATGATAATGAAGGACTTTGTGGCATCTGTCCTGGTGCCCACCATGTTTGGTTGTGTCCCATGGGGCTCCAGAAAAAGGGAAGTTATAAGTTACCCAGACATTTCAAGGGTATGTTATCACAGATGCAAAAAAAACAGATAGGATCATTAAGATAAAGCTTGACCTTGTCAGTGAAGATACTGGCCTAGGATGTAACTGCCCATCATAACAGCGTTTAGTTAAAGTTTAATTTCAGACCATCCTTTGTGGTTACTTTAGGGCTCTGAGTTTGCAAGACTGCTTATGCAGGCCTCCCCTGAGCATGTCAGGTCAGCATGTGGCCCTTTTCATCCACACAGCCCCTTTTTGGTCATAAATCAATTCAAAGGATGCATTGATGACCAACCCTTTGGTTGGATAACAGAATCCCATGGTGCTAGGAAGGCTCGTTCCTAAGATGTCTCAGTGTCAGCATATCTTGCTGAATAGGTGGACCACTAGGGATGGGGCAAGATGGCATTTAAGGTCAAATTATTATTATTCAAAAAGGGCAGGTAAGTGGGAGACAGTCAGATCCTATATGTCCTTGTTAAAAAGTATTCTGGCTGAATTTGGTTTGGCTCAGTGGATAGAGCGTCGGCCTGCAGAATGAGGGGTCCGGGTTCAATTCAATTCCAGTCAAGGGCATGTACGTTGGTTGCGGGCGCATCCCTAGTGGGGGGCATGCAGGAGACAGCTGATTGTTGTTCTCTCTGATTGATATTTCTGACTTTCTATCCCTCTCTCTTCCTCTGTAAAAAATCAATAAAATACATTTTTTTTTAAAAAGTATTCTGGATCATTTCTAATTTTTGAGCCACCATGATCCGAGTCTTTTTGCTGTTTGTGAAGTTTTGTTTTTCTGCATCTGGTTTAACATATACATATCAGGAACAAAAGTAGCAATACTCAACCAATAAATTAATTAGGAACAGAAAATGTCTAATACTAGACAAGGAAAAGTCTGAGAGGAACAAGCATTCCAGCCAACCGAAAAAACCTTTACATGTATTATCATATGTCCCGACCCGAGGATTAAGTCAACGAGGACCCTAGAGGGGGAGTGGGGATGAAAGGGACAAGAGACACAAGGAATGGAGACAAGACAAAGTTCTGATTAAGTCTCGTTTATTCAACAGTAGATCGTAGTATTTATGGGGAGAAGGAGGAATGAGGAAGTTAGCAAAAATTCCTAGCCCTAAGGCGAAACGCCTGGCTTTTGGGAGATAGGAAAAGAGATAGGGCTTGGGGTAATAGAAACCTAGCCTGAGGTTAGTGCTAATATGGCTGGCGCTTACTACAAAATGGCTATCAAGCACAACAAGTTTCCCACAATCATAATTTTTTATTAAGCTAATTACATGTTTCTTCCTTCATCCACTGTCAGTTGTACTTTATAATATGTTTGGCCAGATGAATTAAGACTCTCTACTATTTCATTATCTAGAAGCTCTAATTTTCTTCTGGTCAGTTAGTTCCCATAAAAATGACTTCATATGGAGTTCAATTTCCCAATACATTGATTTTTCAGTATCGATATTATCACAGATTTTATATACATCAGGCAAAGTCATTCTGCCTATAATTTAAGTATTACACCATATTCTAGTATTATTTAACGTAAACTTGGTGATATTACAGTAAAAATTGCTCAGTATAATATAAGAGTCTTTTAACCCTTCCCAGCAAAAATGCCCTTTTCCCATATACCATATATTGTTATTTGTTGGGGTAGATACAATAGGCAGGACTAGGTGAATTCAATATTCCACATGGATTGGGGGCATAATTATGCACCTTTCCAATTTTCACAGACAGTGAGATGGGCTCACATTGTTTATTATTTTTAAATATAGCCCCATTGGAAGTATTCTGGTATTATTGAGGATGGTCTCTATGCCAGCCAGTTGAACTACTGGGAATTTAAGATTAGGATTTAACTGGCACCTGGGCTTTTATAATATTTTATATTTCAGTCAGTGTATGTTTAATTTCTAGTATAGCCCCATTGGAAGTATTCTGGTATTATTGAGGATGGTCTCTATGCCAGCCAGTTGAACTACTGGGAATTTAAGCTTAGGATTTAACTGGCACCTGGGCTTTTATAATATTTTATATTTCAGTCAGTGTATGTTTAATTTCTAGTTGGTCCTTTTTCATCTCTAGTTGGTCCTTTTCCATCTCTAGTTGGATCTTTTGCATCTCTAGTTGGTCCTTTTTCAACTCCTCTTGGGTCTCGCTAAATTTATCCAACTTTTCTAGCATATTCTTGAAAAACCTTATAAGTATGGTTTTGAATTCTATATCCAGTTGTTTGTTTTCCTCCATTTCTTTTGTTTGTGATCCCTTCCCTTGTCTCGGCATTTTCACCATGCTGGGAGAACTTCTGTGTTGGATTCAGCCTTATGATGCCAGACTTGCAAAACTGCAGAAGCCTCTCTGTTGAGCTTGGGATGGGTAGAGTCTCAGGGCTTAAGGGACCGCCTTGCCTTCCAGTCGGCCCCGCCTGCCACGGCCCCTGAGTCTCACGTGACTGGGTAATTACTGGAGCGGTCCTTGTGCACGTGCACTGTGCCTCTAGACTGCTGCCTTTCCAGCTCCCCTGCTCCCCAGGACCACACGAGTCTAGGTCCCCAGGGTTTCACCCGAAACAGGGGCTTAGTGGAGACAGAAGTGGCACAGTTGCGAGGGTCTGTCTCTCGCCTACTTTCAAAAGCCAGCAGCACAATCAGCAGTCTGTCCTCTGTGCAGTGCCATGTGCGCCAGCAGACCTCTGATCTTTTGTGACTCCCCTAAATTTCCGTGCACCTCTCCCTTTTCACAGTCCAAACTCCCCCCGTGTGAGTTTCGGCTGGATCTGGGGTTCAGTGTCGTATGATAAGGGGTTCAGTGCCTTTGAGAGTCTCCATTTCCCTCCTGCCAGAGAAAACCAGTCAGGTACTCCAGCACCCGCTCTCTGCACACGCGTATCTCTGTACCTCAGCTTTTTGCAGCTCCTTTGGGTCTCCGTGAGCCCCTCTCTTTCCCTCTAGTTGTAGAATTTCCACTCAGCCAGCTTTCCTGTGGTTCTGGATGATGTCTGTTCTGTCTTTTAGTTGTAGTTTTGAAATAGCTGTGCGAGGCATCAGTGTAGGTGTTTACCTATGCCGCCATCTTGGATTCTCAGCACCTGGGCTTTTAAAACACAACATCGTAGATAGCATTTCCCATTCAAATTTTCCAAATTCCTGGGGAACCATACAAGTCCCATAAGTGTCTGGCCTGGGCTTCTGCAGTCCTTATAGTTGGCCATTGTTTTATAGTCACTTCATATTCCATTTACATTAGCATAGATAATAGGCCCTGTTCACATTGTTGGGTTTGTGCATAGTTTTTATAGTCTATTGAGTCTTTTCTATTCATAAAACTAAGGCTTTATTGTCTTTCCATGCTCCTTCCCACTCTCTTTCCTTCTTCCTGAAACAGCATTCCCTCAGTATGACCTATTTGAGATAAAAATCTTTTTCTAATGAATGATGTTCTTCATTAGCTGCAAGTTCAGCTAATCCCAGGATACCAAGGTCAGCCTCTATTCCTCCAAGTATTCCTCTTTTGATTCTCTTAGCGGGGGAGAGGCAATGTTGTTGGATTCACCAGGAATGTTGTTACCATTGGGTAATTATGGTTTGAAGCAGTTAGGGTAGACTGAGTGGACCCCAAAAATGTTGAGTTTCCCATGCCATAGTTAAATGGGTGAAGGTGACCCCCAAAAGAGCTAGAGTTTGAGTATTTCATAGGGCTTCTCACAAGTGTCCAGGATGCAAGGATGGGGGCGGGAGGTAACTATAGACATCTCTACACACCAAGTGATCCCAATAATTTCTGAAATGGGATCCACTGATTTCTTTCTTGTTTCACAGATATCCAGCCATAAGAGCATGGCTGGTGAGTCCAAGGACATGATATACTATGACAGATAGAACAGGCTGCTGCAAGCCTTTGGCTATTATATCCAGGTGTTTTTCTTAGCTATTCATCACCCATCTCTATAGCTATACAATATTCATTCAGGTTAGATCCATATACAATTCTACCAGTGAAATTATCAGGGAGGTATTCTTGGAGGTATTTGCCTAAGATGGGTCCTTTATAACAGATATAGCCATAAAACAACAATAACAACAACAACAAACAATCAAAGCTTATATTGATAGTAGGAGAAAACCAATGTGTGACTAACAAAGCATTAATTTCACTACCATACCTGATAATCAAAACATCATTGTATAGTAGATGGGAAAGATTAGCAGGTATCCAAGTTAAAATTTTCATATCTAATAAAGGAAGAGGTCTGGGGAGGTAGATATTGTTTCCACTAGGGAACCATAAGGATAATAATAATATGAAAATCATTTTATGTACATTCAATCAATAACAATCAGATGATATAAAAACAAGCAATATCAGTTTGTGAGTATACAGGCCTTGTTGACGTCGTCTTAGGATACTGTCTGCCTCTGTGATCAGCGACTTCCTATCCTTGAAAGGTCTTTGATCTCTAGTGCAGACAGGTGTCAGAGATGGGAGTTGACATCCATTCACAGTCAGGTGCCTTTTTTAAATGAGAAATGTTAATCCATGAGCTAATTCCTTTAAGTGTCAGCACATGGGTTAGTTAGTAATACCTGGTAAAGTCCCCTCCACCGAGGTTGAAGAGAATCTTTTATTTGGTGTCTTTTCCAAGACACCAAATCTCCTGGTTTGTAAGCCATGATCTTTGAAATCTTCGTCTCCTGGGATGCATTGTGAAATGAATCTGTTACCAATTTGTTAGTTCCTACAATGCAGAATGTCTGCTCTTTACTTTTCCTTATATTCAGGAAACAAAAGATTTAAAAGTCAACAATATTTTAAAGATTCATAAGAATAATTATCCTCAATTCATTTAGTCCCATAGTTACTTTTGTTTATCCTGATTATTTGCCAGTAGTTTTTGAATTCAGATATTCCATGAAGTTCTATAAAATTTCATCCAGTTCAAAAATATGACCTGCTTAGAAATCTGCAATTTAGAATAAGTTCGAGTCCTTTTCACGGATTTTTCTAGACATATAATATACCTACAAATGCATCAGAATACAGCTGGCTGAGACTTGCTTCTTCTTTAAACTAATTAAACAACAACAAAGAGACATAAAAACATCAACACTCTTATACAAGCATGCAGAACACACTAAAAGTTTACACCAGAGAATGTCTAGTATTAAAAATTATCAAAGCAATGTCTTTTGTCCCTGGTGCAGGAACTGCCCTCTCTAAAATTTCAGTATATTCTCAATGGATTATTAAAAAAAAATGGGCTGAGATATTTTTTAGTTGCCTCTACCCCCTCTTTGTCTGTGGGAATCTTCTATGAAGATAAATCAGAGGCATGCTTCCTACGGGAAAAACGAGGTGTAGACATTTATTAACTTTAGAATAGTTCTGAGACAGTCTCTAAAATATTTTTATTAATTGCCATTTTGTTGGAAGACATTTTTTTCTATGCTTTTCCTTAGAAGCTTCTAATTTCCAAATCAAGATATGCTTCCCATATACTCATTCAGTTTAATTTCAGAGCCAGTATTTTCTAATTTCTGCATGCAAAATATTAACATAGGTACTTCAAACAAACTGCATTTTTGGCCATCTCTCAATTAATACTTTCTAGTTAAATCTTCTCATTTCTGTAAAGTACTTACAAGTAAAGGCTTCCTATCAGGAGTATTAAATGAGGGCTGGGGTATTGGGAGCTTCTGGCCTTGGAGGCATAATTTCCCATGTTTTTTTATTTTATTTTTGGATATCTGTAGTCCGAGTAAACTTCAGACATGTTATATAGTAGGTCAAATGTGGCCTCATTTTCTCTCCCGGCTGTCTAAAACCACAGGAAAGTTTTGGAGCCCGGGCAGACCAAGCCTTATGGTGGCCCCCTATTTGAGCCATTTAGTTAACAGTTGCTTGCAGTTGCTTGGGAATTCCAAATGGGGCTCCTGCATTTCTGACACCTCCACAAAGATTCTTAGTCACCTAAGAACACCCCAGAATCAGACTATTCAAAAAAAGAAAAAGAAATGTTGCCCCTTTATCTTTGGAGCTAAATAAATTCAGCTCATTTATATGGTGAAGGTTATTTTTGCTCAGACTCTCAGCAATTCCAATTGAAAAGCCAAAATCAAAACCAGCCACCCATTTTATTTTTCTCCATTCCCACCTTAGCCTGGGTTCTGTCAACCCTTAACCTGGGTTCTGTCAACCCTGGTTTCACCTCTAGGATTTTAAAACACAGCTCAAATAAAGTCAGACCCTCTACCAAAGCAAGAGAAGGTCCTGGATCCAAGAGACAACTCACCCATGCTCACTCAATGGGCGGAAAACCGGCAGGCTCAATGGTCCCTTTGCTGGATCCTAGCACTGGTCCAAGTCCAAAGGATGATCCTGCGTGAGTTTTCTTTGGAATCCTGCCGACTATGTCAAGTAATGTTAATGTGAAAAAAAACATTGAAACCTGTAAAGAATTTTTGTGAGTTTATTTGAGTCAAAATGTCGACATATGCCTAAAAACAGAACCTTAACGAATTGAAATAATGCTCTGGAGAATGGCGGGTTACATTTGTATTTATACATTGCAATCAAAGGAGGGACATAGATGGGTTACATGAAATTCATTGGTGATAGATTAAGGAGGTAGGATAAAGCAAAGTGGAGGAAACCCCTGGGATTGGATAAAAAATAAAATGATGGACACATACTTAGGTGGGTGCAGGAACAATTAACGTAATGAAGGAATTTGTGGCATCTGTCCTGGTGCCCACCATGTTTGGTTGTGTCCCATGGGGCTCCAGAAAAAGGGAAGTTACAAGTTACCCAGTCATTTCAAGGATATGTTATCACAGATGCAAAAAAGCAGATAGACTCAGTTAGGGTAAAGGTTCACCTTGTCAGTGAAGATACTGGCCTAGGATGTAACTACCCACCATAACAGCGTTTAGTTAAAGTTTAATTTCAGACCATCCTTTGTGGTTACTTTAGGTCTCTGAGTTTGCATGACTGTCATGTAGGCCTCTCCTAAGCTTGTCAGGTCAGCATGTGGCCCCTTTAGTCCACAGAAACTTGTGGCTGCAATTTGCACATCTTATACAATAGGGACAATAATTGGTCCTTCACAGAGTTGTGAGGCATTAGCAAGTTAAGGGCAGAGCAAAAGAGAAATAGTCAAGAACAAGTGCTCCCCTGCTCCCCACTCCTCCCTCATTGAGAAGGAAGTGGAGAGCAGGTTGACAGTGAAAAGCAGGGGAGGAAGAGGATTATGTGCTCACTGTGTGGGGACTTCCCTCTAGGTGCAGATAAGGAATTGAGCCCTCCATCTGTAGCATAGGGAACAGGCCTTCAGCAGCAGTGGGAGAAACAGCCCTGAGCGCAGGGAAACTGGGGGAGGGAGGACGGGCGGTGTGCCCGCGGAGAAATGGAAGAGGCGGGCTGCCTGCCCTGCACTTCTAGGGGCTCTGCAGAAGAGCTCTGCCTGGTTGCGGCGCCCACCCCCTCCTCCCAAACTGCCAGAGATTCTTGGAAGCTAAGAGTGTAACATAGAAGGAATGTCTAGAATGTTTATGTATGCTATATATGGGAGACAAAAAACAAACAAAACACACACACACACACACACAAAAAAAAAAAACCCTAGGGATGTATATAAGGCAAAAACCCTGCCACGTTGGGTGCTCAGCCTCCGGAGGGGACTCTGCTGAGCCAGCACCAGTCCTTTTCAGAACTTTGGAGTGCATTTGGTTTGTTGCTTCCCACTGGCCTGACATCTCAGCCTCATTCTTTCTAGCTCCTCTCACCTTTGATTATTCCTTTTTTATAGTGTTCTTTTCTTATTTCTTGGGTACAATATCTTTTCTTATCTCTCTGATGAAGTTTTCTTTTCCCTTCTATTCTTTCTTTCAAAATTCTTTTGCTCTGCCATAAGTAGCATTTCTAAAATGTAGTGACTCTTGGCTGTTTGCTTATATTTAAGAGTGGGGTTCTGTAAGCCCTGTGGACATGGGGGACAAGTGGTCATTGGCCATACTTTTTACTATTCAATGATCTGGAAAATTCCTGTCAGAATTATTAGGTTTTCTTTCTGGGAAGACTTTTCTGTTTTCTTGACTGTGGGTGTAAGTTGGTTGCTGATGTCTGGAGGACTAATCAGAGGAAAAGGCTTAGAGGACTCAGTATTCAATATACAGAATTTAAATACTATCTTCATTTGTAGTGTGGTATCCTCATCCTTATTTAGGCCAGAAACTCTGACCCTTTCCTGAAAAAAAATCTGTAGTACTCTACTGAAGAGAGAGTGGGAGAACATTGGTGGCTCTCATTTTCATAGACAAAAACAAAAACCAAACCAAAATAAAATATATATTTATGATCAAAACCAGTGAGTTCAAAAACTTACTCCTTACCCTCTTGCTTTTATCAACTTTACTTTTCCTTACTACTTGCTTGTTCCTTCTGTTTCTTCTTACTTTTAAGAAATTAATGTTGAACTCTTTAAAAATTTAAAAAATATATATTTTTATTTACTTTAGAAAGGAAGGGAGAGGGGGGAAGAGATCGAATCATCAATGATGAGAAAGAGTCATTGATTGGCTCCTCCTGCACTCTGTAGGAAATGGTCCTTTGTGATCCATCTTTAGCATGGTTGGCTTTTGATGGAATTTGCTGAATTTCTCCAGGACAAAGAGAACATAAGGAGGAAGGAAGAGGATGTAAGAACAAAGAACTGTGCACATGGGCCAGCATCATAGTGGAAATCCCTGAGGCAGACAGAGGTGGAGGCAACAAAAAAAGGCCTCAGCCCAATTTTTTTTAAAATAGCCCAATGGGAGATAACAAAATCTAGGTGACATATGAGGAAAAAGGTGACCTCATGATGCTCAGCCAATAAGGAACTGGAGCAGGGACTAAATAAATAGGTTGTGTTTGCTGCCCAAGTGTATCTGTACAACTGAAAGGATACCAGTTCTCGAGAGTGTATTAAACGTCTCATTTTCTCCATACTTCCGTCGCTGAGTCCTTTATTTGAATTCAGATAGGTGAGCATCTCACACAATTCCCCTCACTGAGGATAGAGATTCCAACCCACATATGTGCCCTGACTGGGAATCAAACCATGACCTCATGGTTCATTGATTGACACTCAACCACTGTGCCACACTGGCAGGGCTAATCTTGAACTCTTGATTAAAGGAATTTCTAATTCCTTTATGTTCTCACTGTAGGGAGCAGCTATAGGGTTAAGACTCAGACTGACCTGTTGGCAAAGCCACAAATAAGTCCCAGCTTAGAGGGCACAGCTGGGTGATGCAGCAACTTTTGCCAAAACAAGTGAAACTCACAAGAACATTGTAGCTCTGGTGACCATTACCTTATTTACCTCTGACTATAAAATAAAGGCTCAGCTTGCTGTCTGGATCTTTCTCTGTGGCCTTAACCAGGCACAGGAGATCTACCTAGACCCTGCTTATTCTCTTTGTCTGTCTTTTTTTTAAATCCTTCACTGCCCTCCCTTTAGGCTCGCAAACCCTTGGCTGTGCTGGCACGGCACTTCTGGTGCCCAATGCAGGGCTTGAGTTTGGGGGAACTACACTTGTAGTAGAGAAAGGATGCTTCAGTGAAGCACGTGCAGAAAGCAAAAGGGAAGGTAAGGAGTGAAGTTTAGTAATAACTAGGTGTAAAACATGGGAAATTCAGGATTGCAGGAAAAGAATTTATATGTATCCAGGCTTAAGGCTATGCTCCAAGCACAGGGCTGTTGTGTGAGGTATCAACAGGTTTTCAATTTGTTAGATTTTGAAAGTAAAACCTGCCCATAGTTTCCTGAGGAAGGAAAGGTAAATGTAGAAGCATGTGAGAAGTTAGGAAAACAACTTAGAGATCATTATATAATTGAAGGTCCAAGGAGAATTCTCTCTACCTTCAGTCTGTGGTACCTGATTTGGACTGCATAGAGCCCACTCCTGAAAGGGAATGGATGAATGTAGCAGGGGAACTAAGATTGATAGTGGAAGGTTACCAGAGCTTAATATTGTCACAAAGGCTTGTCTCTTACCTGGAGATTACTTATTATGGAAGTATTTTATTCGTGTTTGTGCTGACATTGGACCAGCCTACTTTCAGGGAATGGTATTAGCTGCCACATTAAATGAGATGTTACTCGCTGGTCATCAGAACAGTAAAGGGGGCTGCTTTAACTGTGGCAAACTAGGGCATTTTGCTAAAGACTGCAATGCTAGAAGTGAAAGTCAAAAGACTACAGGGAGTGGAAACAAGCAGCCTGGACTATGTTTAGGATTCAGGAGAGGAAAGTATTGGGTAAATGAATGCCACTCCAAGACTGGTGATAATGATAAACCAATGCCGCGTAAGCAGGGAAACTTCAAGTGGCCCCAGTCCCACCAGACAGCATAGTCCTTATCCTTGATCCCACTGCAGTCTTTCCAGCTGGCTCAGTAAACCTTTATCATGCTACCCTAGGAAGTGCAGCATTAGCGAGCTCACCTTGGGATGATAGATCAGAACTCAGGAAATAGCAGAAAGATCCAATTCTCCTCTCTCTCTCTCTCTTTTAAAAAATATATTTTATTGATTTTTACAGGGATGAAGGGAAAGAGATAGAGAGTTAGAAACATAAATGGAGAGAAACTTGGATCAACTGCCTCCTGTACATCCCCTACCGGGGATGTGCTTGCAACTAAGGTACAGGCCCTTGACCAGAATCGAACCTGGGACCCTTCAGTCGGCAGGCCAACGCTCTATCCACAGCCAAACAGGTTAGGCCAATTTTACTCTTAAAAAGCAACTATAAAAAAATGGGGGGGGGAGATGTTATGTGTTACATTTTTAAAATTATAATGCAGAGGGTTGTACAGCAGCCGAAAGGCATTGGACCTTTAGTGCATTAGCCTCCACCAACTTAGCCTAGTAGAAGGATACAGAAACCAGACAAGAGTTTTACCAAATTCAGTAATGATGTGGGGAAGAGGTGTTTTGTGTCTTTCCAGGAGCAGAGCAACCAATTTGGGTGCCAGAGTGCTACATGCATCACCATAGTGGACCCAGAGAAGCTCCTTGTCCCATTGTTCAAAAGACTGAGGGTTGCCCCAATGACAGCAAAGCAGAAAAGGAAGATGATGAAGGCTATACAAAGGATCAAGGTGCCAACATGGAGTCAGCTGAAGAAGTTAACAACTGAGGCCCAGAAAAGCAGGAAGTGGAAACTACCCCCTTCATCATGTTTCTGGCTATGTTAGCATTGGTTAGCTGCCAGTCTTCTGTAAAGTCTTATGCAGACAAGTCTGAGGACTCTGAGTAAATCAGCAAAAGAAATTTTAATTTATTAGAAAAATGTTAATGTAGTTTGATTTCTGTCCTACTGCTGTGTTGCATTGGCATTGTTTTGTTAATAGCCAGGGTTTTGTTCTTGATGTTTAAGTTTTAAAATGTTAACATGTCTGTAGTTTGGGTTTTGCATTGGCATTGTTTTGTTATTGTTTTAATAGCCAGAGTTTTGTTCTTAATGTTTAAGTTTTACTTCCATTATAGTAACTTAAAAATAAAAAAAGGGTAAGATGTAGGGAGTAGCTATAGGGTTAAAACTCAGACTGACCTGTTGACAAAGCCACAAATAAGTCCCAGCTTAGAGGGCACAGCCCTCTTATTATAATTAAGCTTGACCTTATGATGCTCCCTAGATCTTATCTGGGTAGCTAATGGGCTATGGGAAGTGCAGCAAGTGCTGCAAAATCAAGTGAAACTCATAAGAACATTGTAACTATGTTGACCACTACCTTGTTTACCTCTGACTATAAAATAAAGGCTCAGCTTGCTGTCTGGATCTTTCTCTGTGGCCTTAGCCAGGCACAGAGGATCTACCTAGACCCCACTTATTCTCTTTGTCTGTCTTTTTTTCAATACTTCACTGCCCTCCCTGAGGCTCACCAAACCCTTGGCTGTCCTGGCAAGGCACATTTCACTTTTGGATTTCTTCTTGTTTAGTAAATGGATACTCTTATTTTTTGGAGATGACCAGAAACCCAGAGGTTCCAGCTATTTAGAAGCAGCAGAAGTGGAAGTGCCAGGGAGTTTGTGGGTATATTGGATGCAGAAGGGAGAAGCTTGGAAGGAAAAGGGTACATAGCAGGTATGTAGATCATGTGTGTAGCAGGAAGTTACTGGTATAGCCTCAATATCTTAATTAGGTTGACCTAAATGACATATCACAATATTTACTCCTAATAATAGTAATGGGCCTTTGCAGGTTTTGCTCAGTGGATAGAGCATTGGCCTATGAATTGAAGGGTCCTGGGTTCAATTCTGGTCCAGGGCATGTACTTCAATAGCAGCCCTGGTCAGAGTGCATGCAAGAGGCAACTAACCATGTTCACATCAATGTTTCTCTCTATATCTCCCTCTCTTCCACTCTCTCTAAAAGATCAATGGAAAAATATCCTCAGATGAAGATTAATAACAAAAAAACAAACAAAAATAAACAAATAATAGTAATGGTTGAGGTTTATTAAGAACTTTCTCTGCTCCAGGTACTTTACATGCATTCTTCATTTAATTTTCACAATGAACCCTGTGGACCCTGAGAAGGAATATACCCACTCAGAAGGGCTCCTAGTGGCTAATTGGTCTCAAATTAAAACAAAACAAAACAAAAACAAAATAATAAACAAAAATATAGAGCCTAGCAGCCATTTCTACACAGGGCCTCTCACACAAACTGTACGTTAGGGTGAAGGCTGCAGTGCCTGTGTACACTGTGTTTTTTCCATTTAAACCAACCCTTATGAATAAGTTCCTGAATTATATTTTAACCAATAGGACTAAGATTTTCCCTGTCCACCAGCATCTTCCCAACCAATCAGAGCAACTTCATTCTGACTAATTAGGACAGTGCCCTTTGGATTTATCAAACTGTCAGGATTTGCAGTTCTTATTTGCAATGAGGACAGACCAATAAAAGAATAGGAGCAGGGATTTCTCTATATATAAGCCAGCTCCCCTCTGGCTCTGGTAATCACTTTCCCTTCTCACCAAAAACTGAAGACTGAGTTTTCCTAACTGGACAGGGCAGGGCAGAGCAGAGCAGGCTAGAGCGGAGTGGACCTGAGTAGGTGGGACACACTAGAGTAGAGAACTTCCTCACCCCAAACTGCCTCACAGCTGTGCTATTCCACAGCCATGCCATATCACAGTTGAGCTAGTTGCACTGAATAGTTTCCTTCTTCACTGCACCCTAAATTGAAGATTTCTGTTAGCATTGATTTGGTTCCAATGATCATTGGTTGACAACCCTGTAAATAGGGGCTTTTCCTTTATTGTCCTGCCCCCTCATCACTGATTTCTCCCTCTAAACATTTACCTTTAAAATATATATATTAATTTCAGAGAGGACGGGAGAGAGAGAGAGAGATAGAAATATCAATGATGAGAGAATCATTGATTGGTTGCCTCCTGCATGCCCCACAGGAGGATTGAGCCTGCAACCTGGGCATGTGCCCTGACTGGGAATCAAACCCTGATCTCCTGGTTCATAGGTCGAAGGTCAACCACTGAGCCATGCTGGTCAGGCAAACATTTATCTTTTATTATATCTACCTTTTTACCCTCTGTCCAGGGGATTGCCCCCAGTTTAAAATCACATTTTGGGTACACTTCCCAAGGTTCAAAAGCAGATTTTAAAGTATTTCTTTGTGGTTCTTGTCCAAAACCATGTTCTGGATCCTACAAAGACACAACAAACACACACATACTCTCTTCCCAAATAAACACAAATCCACACATGCCCATAAACTCACACACACACACACACACACACACACACACACACACACACACACTCCTCCCACCACACACAAAGGGATGAGCACTCCAACATACACATGTGTTAGAAATTAGGTAAGCCCCCAAACAAGGGGTCCTGAGATACAGAAAGGATATTCAGCAAGGATATTACAGCAAAGGAAATATCTTTACTTCTGCAGAAAGATGCACACGCACACTGAGCTGGCAGTCTTCTCCCCTGACATAGGTCACCTGTCCCTCACTCTTGATTGGTCAGAGCTTAGGCTCACAGTCTTGCATGATTGGTTAATTTAAAGGAAAATTGGAGGAGTTGACCTTTGCCATTTTGAAATGGAGACCCCCAGGGGAGCTGCAAGTCACATGAGCTAAAATGGTGGTTACCTAAACTTCCTTCTTTGACAGAAAATATTACTTGTTTATTCTCACACATGCATGTAAATCTACATACCCAAGCCTACTTGCAGTCTTGCTATGGCAGGTCCCATCTTCCTTGCCTGTGCAACATGAGGCTGGAAGGAAGTGAAATCTGCCTTGACAGAAAGTGAAACAGAATGTGAGTTTTCTCCTGCTTCTGACACAGCTGTTGAAGGGACTAAGCAAACAGTCTACAGTTTCTGGAACTGCTCTGAGGTAATTGGGGTCTTCTGGGATGGGGCCTGGGTGGAGCACTGGACTTGTGAAGTTACTGTAGGTAACTGGGTAGTTGGGACCTTAGTCTTTGTTAATCTGGTGGTGACCTTCCCACCCCTCACCGTTTGGTGGGAGAAGAACATAGACTTTCTCCACAATAGGGTTTTGAAAATAGTTGTGGGCCCGAAGACATTTACTCAGTATCACAGATGTACATGATATGTTTCTTTTTTCTTAGTCTGGAAACAAAGTGTTTTTATGTTTTTTTGTTGTGTTAATCCTCAGCTGAGAATATTTTTTCCACTGATTTTTAGAGAGAGTGGGAGGGATGGAGGAAGAGGAAGAGAGAGAGAGAGAGAGAAAGAGAGAGAGAGAGAGAGAGAAACATCATTGTGAGAGAGATATTGAATGGTTACCTCCTGCACACACCTGAACAGGGGCAAAGGATCCTACCTGTAATCCAGGTATATGTCCTTGACCAGAAATCAAATCTGAGACCCTTTGGTGAAAGGGCTGACACTCTAACCACTGAGCAAGATCTGTTTTTATAGATTTCATCCATTCTCTTTTCAAAGTAAAGAAACATTTCTTAGTAACAAAGAGACAGACAGAGAAAGAGAGAGAGAGAGAGAGAGAGAGAGAGAGAGAGAGAGAGAGGATAAAGTAAATCCTATCTAATAAAGAGGGTATATGCTAATTATCCATCACACCCTCATAAAGATGGTGGCATCCACAGCCTATAAGGAGGGAATATGCTAATTTACTGCCACGCCTTCAAAGATGGCAATGTCCATAGCCATAAGATGTCAGCACCCAGTCCCCTCAGTCCCGCTGGGGTGGCAGGTGCACAGCACGGCTGGGCCTGCTCACAGGTAGGTCCAGCCATTCTACACACCTGCTACTGGAGTCCCCCAGTCCCCTCAGCAACCCCAGTTTCCCAGGGCTGCCCAAGGCTCAGGTAACCAAGGCTGGCTGAAGCTTGTGCTGCTGGCAGTGGCAGCAGCAGAGGTGTGATGGGGGTGTCACCTTTCCTGATTACTGGGTTGTCTCTTGCTCCTGAAGGCTTCTGGACTCTGAGAGGGGGCAGGCTGGACTGAGGGACCACCCCCTCCAGTGCATGAATTTTCATGCACCTGGGCCTCTAGTAGAACAATAAGGGATTTTTCTTTTTTTTTCTTTTTTCTTTTTAAATCTTTATTACTCAAATTATTACATTTGTTTCTCTTTTTTCCCCTCCATAGCTCCCCTCCACCCAGCTCCCTCCCTTCCCTCTACCCTTACCTCCTTCCCGTTGACCTCATCCATAGGTGTATGATTTTTGTCCAGTCTCTCCCTGTACACCCCTCTCCCCTTTCCCCCTGAGAATTATCTGTCCACTCCCTTTCTGTGCTCCCAGTTCTATTATATTCACCAGTTTATTCTGCTGATCAATTCTTCAATTCCCTTAATTTTCAGATGCACTTGTTGATAGATACATATTTGTTATTCATAATTTTTTATCTTTTACCTTTTTCTTCTTCCTCTTCTAAAATAGTACCTTTCAGCATTTCATATAATACTGGTTTGGAGTTGATGAACTCCTTTAGTTTTTTCTTATCTGTGAAGCTCTTTATCTGCCCTCAAATTCTAAATGGTAGCTTTGTGGGATAGAGTATTTTTGGTTGTAGTTTCTTGCTATTCATCACTTTGAATATTTCCTGCCACTCCTGTCTGGCCTGCACAGTTTCTGTTGAGAAATCAGCTGACAGTCTTATGGGTGCTCCCTTGTAGGCAATGAACTGTTTTTCTCTTGCTGCTTTTAATATTCTCTCTTTGTCTTTTGCTCTTGGTATTTTAATTATGATGTGTCTTGGTGTGGTCCTCTTTGGATTCTTTTTATTTGGGGTTCTGTGTGCTTCCTGGACTTGTAAGTTTATTTCTTTCACCAGATGTGGGAAGTTTTCAGTCATTATTTCTTCTAATAGGTTTTCAGTATTTTGCTCTGTCTTTTCTTCTGGCACCCCACAATTCTGATGTTGGTACGCTTGAAGCTGTCCCAGAGGCTCCTTACATTATCTTCACATTTTTGGATTCTTTTTTCTTCTTGCTTTTCCAGTTGAATTTTTTCTGATTCTTTGTATTTCAAATCTTTGACTTGATTCTTGCATTCCTCTAGTCTGCTGTTAGGTTTCTGTATAATATTTTTTATTTCAGTCAGTGTATTTTTAATTTCTAGTTGGTCCCTTTTCATCTCTAGTTGGTCCTTTTTCATTTCCTCTTGGGCTTTGCTAAATTTATCCATCTTTTCTAGGATATTCTTGAAAAACCTTATAAGTGTGGTTTTGAACTCTATAGCCAGTCATTTGTTTTCCTCCATTTTTGTTTTTAAATATATTTTATTGATTTTTTACAGAGAGGAAGGGAGGGAGATAGAAAGTCAGAAACATTGATGAGAGAGAGACATCGATCAGACACCTCCTGCACGCCCCACAGTGGAGATGTGCCCGCAAGCAAGGTACATGCCCCCAACCGGAATCGAACCTGGGACCTTTCAGTCTACAAGCCAACGCTCTATCCACTGAGCCAAACCAGTCTCGGCTCCTCCATTTCTTTTGTTTGTGATTTCTTCCTTTCTCTCTGCATTTTCACTATGCCGGGAGAACTTCTGTGTTGGATTCAGCCTTATGATACAAGACTTGCAAACTGCAAAAGCCTCTCTGTTGAGCTTGGGAGGGGTTGAGTCTCAGGGCTTAAAGAACTGCCTTGCCTTCCAGTTGGCCCCACCCTACCTGGCCCCTGTGTCTCACGTGTCTCTGGGTAATTGCTGGAGCAGTTCCTGTGTGCGTGCACAGTGTTTCTAGACTGCTGCTTTTCAGGCTCCCGTGCACTCTGGGTTCATATGAGTCTGGGTCCTCAGGGTCTCGCCCGAAACTGCAGTTTACTGGAGTTAGAAGTGGTGCAGTTAGAGGCTTTGTCTCCCTCCCACTTGTGAAAGCCACCGGCACAATCAGCAGTCAGTCTTCTGCGTGAAGTGCTGTGCGTGCCACCAGGCTTCTGCACTTTTCTGACTCCCCTAAACTTGCGTGCACTTCTCCCTTTTCACACTCCAAACTCCTCCCATATGAGTTTTGGCTGGACCTGGGGTTTAGTGTCATAGGATAAGGAGATCAATGCCGTTGGGAGTCTCTGTGTCCCTCATGCCAGAGAAAGCCAGCCAGGTACTCCTGCACCCACTCTCTCCACGCACGTCTCAGTACCTCAGCTTTTTGCAGCTCCTCTGGGTCTCTGTGAGCCCCTCTCTTTCCTTCTAGTTGTAGAATTTCCACTCAGCCAGCTTTCCTATGGTTCTGGATGATGTCCGTTCTGTCTTTTAGTTGTAGTTTTGAAATTGTTGTGTGAGGCAGCAATGTAGGTGTTTACCTATGCCGCCATCTTGGATTCCTCCCCTCCACTTTATACTGTTCATCTGATTATTTATTCACTTGATTTTTAGATTCACTTGTTTATAGGCCATCCACTCCCCATCCTTTCCATGTGTGTGTCTCCGTACCTCAGCTTTTTTGCAGCTCCTCTGAGTCCCCGTGAGCCCCTCTCTTTCCTTCTAGTTGTAGAATTTCCACTCAGCCAGCTTTCCTGTGGTTCTTGAGGATGACTATTTTGTCTTTTAGTTGTAATTTTGAAATTGTTATGTGAGGCAGCACCTATGCCGCCATCTTGCTTTTTTAAAAGCATTTTTTAATGAGTTGATATTAAGGAAGGAATACATCTACTAGAAAAGAAGAGAAGAAATTCTATTAGTTTGAGATTTCAGTCTTTCCCTCAAACCAAGACCAGTATATTGGTAAGGGGTAGGCTGGGCCCCTGAATAGAGTATGAGTATGTGTAGGTGGCATCTGGGATGATTTCTTATATTATTTATTTCATTTTTTTTCCTTTTTCTTCTGAAATATCTATTATTTAGATGTTGGACTTTCTGAACTAATAATATTTCATTTTCTTCTCTCCTATTTTGTTCTATTTTCTAAAAGATTCTCTTCAATTCCATCTTTTTAATACTACTAGTAAATTTTAAAAATTTTAGCTTTTATATTTTAATTTCTAAAAGATCATTCTCATTTAGTTCATTTTTTGTTCCTCTTTTATGGACATGATATCTTTTTTTTTTTATTGATTAAGGTATTACATATGTGTCTTTATTCCCCGATTGTTGCCCCCATCTTTTGTCTTTTTAAAATAAGTATCTTTTTATTAATTTTAGAGAAAGAAGAAGGGAAAAGGATAGAGAGATGAAACATGGATGAGAGAGAGAGACATTGATTGGCTGCCTCCTGCATACTCCCTATTAGGGATCCAGCCCACAACCCAGGCATGTGCCCTGACTGAATTGAATTGGGGACCTCTTGGTTCATGGGTTGACACTCAACTACTGAGCCACACCAGCCAGGCAACACAATATCTTTTCTTATCTCTGTAAGAATATTAATTACCAGAAGCCCAGTGCATGAAATTCATGCACCAAGTGGGAGCAGGGAGTTCCTCAGCCTGGCCTGCACCTTCTCCAATCCAGGACCCCTAAGGGATATTCGATTGCCTCTCTCAATATGGGACTGCTGGCTCCTAACCACTTGCATGCCTGCCTGCCTGATTGTCCCTAACTGCTGTTCTGCTGGCCTAATTACCCCTAATCACCTCTGCCTCACCCCACACCTAGAACCCAGGATTCTCTCCTCTGGGTGGTCACAGGCACCTGGGAACCAGGCTTCCCTCCCTCTGGCTTGCTGCAGGCACCCAGGAACTGGGCCAGCTTTGCCTGGGCTGGCCACAGATGCAGGGGATTGTGGGCAGGTGGTTTTGCCTGGGCTTCAATTGCAGGCACTGACACCCAGGACTGGTGGGGAAGGCAGACTGACTCTCTCCCAGGCAGCAGCCTGGTTGATCCTCATTCCTCTCTTGTGATCTCATTTGTGCCTGACTGGTCTCCATTCCTGTCTCACAAACTCATTTGTGCCTGGCTGGTACCCATTCCTCTCTCCCCAGTGTTGAGTGTCCAAGCCGTTATGATATGACAACCATTTGCACATTGGCTCTTTATTATATAGGACTAGAGGCTCGCTGCATGAAATTCAGTTTCCCTCATCCCAACCTGCACCATCTCCAACTGGGACCCCTCCTGCGGGATTGGGCCTAAACTGGCAGTCAGACATCCCTCTCACAATCCAGGACTGCTGGCTCCCAACTTCTCACCTGCCTACTTGCCTGATTGCCCCTAACCACTTCTGTTTGCCAGACTGATCATCTCCTAACCACTCCCCTGCCAGCCTGATCAATGCCTAACTGTTCCCCTTGCTGGCTCTATTGCCCAAACTGCCCTCCCCTGCCAGCCCAATTGCTCTAAAGTACCCTGTCCTGTAAGCATGGTCTCCCCCAACTGCTCTTCCCTGCTGGCCAGTCACCCTAATTGCTCTCCCATGCTGGCCCGATCACTCACAACTACCCTCCCCTGCTGGCCATCTTGTGGTGGCCATCTTTGACCACATGGGGGTGGCCATGTTGTGCAAAGGGGTGAGGGTCAATTTGCATATTATCTCATACCACTGGGTATGTGCCCCCAACTAAGGTACATGCCCTTGACTGGAATCAAACCTGGGACCCTTGAGTCTATATGCCGAAACTCCATCCACTGAGCCAAACCAGTTAGGGCTGTCCAATATATTAAAAAAAAAACAACAAACCCTATCTAATAAAGAGGAAATACACAAGGCAGGACATTTGGGGGTGACCAGGCTGTCAGGGAAGAGCAGTTGGGGATGATCAGGTTGGTAAGGTAGTAGTTAGGCATTGATCAGGCTGGCACAGGAGTGGTTAGGGAGTGATCAGGCTGGCAGGCAAAAGCAGTTAGGGGCAATCAGGCAGGCAGGTGAGCGGTTGGTAGTCAGCAGTCCTGGATTGTGAGAGGGATGTCTGACTGCCTGAGGGGTCCCAGATTGGAGAAGGTGCTGGCTGGGCTGAGGGACACAACCCTCAACCCCCGGCTCCGTGCACCAGGCCTCTAGTATGATTATATTATCCTATACAGTGGTACCTCGAGATACGAGTTTAATTCATTCCGTAACCTTGAGGCATGGGAAACTATGAGACGCTCGAGTCGTGGTAAACTGGTGGGTCGTGTGCAGCCGGCTGATCCATGCGATTACTCCTATCTCAAATGTTGCTCATATTTCAAAGCAAAAATTGCTCGCTCGACGGCTCATATCTCAAAAATCTCATATGTTAGGGCACTCGTATCTCGAGGTACCACTGTATAATAAAAGGATAAACTGCAAATCGAATGAACGGTGGAATGATTGGCTGCTATCACGCGAACTGACTACCAGGGGGCAGATGCTCAATGCAGAGCTGCCCCCAGTATGCAGCAATCAGGGCCTGCCAGCCAACCACTCAGTCCCTTCCCCTGGCAGCAGGATCCTACTGCCCGATGGCAAATGGGGAACTGGGGGTGGGTGGTGGTGGTGGGAGGGCTGGCACAAATTTGTGTGCTGGGCCTCTAATTTATATTAATGAAATAGTCTAGTAATATGCTAATTAGTCTAGATAGTTGAACAGCCTTCTGGACATCCTTCCAGATGATCTTCCGGATGAAGCTGTGGCTGCGAGGGCTGAGCCCCTTGCATGAATTTTGTGTATCGGGCCTCTAGTCTCTATTTAAAGGCTAATATGCAAAGTGTCCCCTCAGGAAGTCAACCAGGAGATCAGGAGTTCGATGATGTGTGCTGACCACCAGGGGGCAGTGCAAAATGAAGAAAAGCCCTGGCTGGCAGCTGGCAACCTGCAGTCAGGGAAGGAAGGCCCAGATCAGCCCTATCTCTGGCCAGGTGTAGGGACCCTACCTGTGCACAAATTTCATGTACCAGGCCTGTAGTTAACAATAATTATTTTAATCATACAACCACCTATGGGGTGCTTCAATGAGGTTATTTTCCTTGACAAAAAGAAACACAAAGATCAGCAAAGTTAAGGAAGTTGCCTAAGGCCATAGAGCTAATGTCAACATAAAAGTGTCCAAACTTATAAAAATTTTTATGAGTTTGTTTGAGCCAAACTGACAATAATTGCCATGAAGCAAAATCTCAACCGATTAAGAAAATGTTCTAGAGAATATCAGTTTTGCATCTTAATTTTTACATTACAATCAAAGGAGGAGGAATAAAGGGGTTACATGAAATCCATTACTGATAGATTAAGAAAGATGGGAGAAAGCAAAGTGGGGACATTTCTGTGATTGGATAAAAAATAAAAGGAATAGATACATACTTCTTTTACATTTGTGGTATAGGATAGTTAGCAGTTAACAATTAACACAATAACAATAACAATGAGGGATTTTGTGGTCTCTGCTCTGGTACAGTAAGGGATTTGGAAAAAAAGAAAATTACCCTGACATTCCAAAGGTCTGTCATCATAGATGCAAGAAAGACAAGAGATAAGCTCAGTTAAGTTTAAGACTGAACTTTGTCAGGGAAGATACGAACCTTAGAAATAACTAGCTGCCATGACTCAGTTTTAGTTAGAAACTTTTAATTTCAGACCATCCTATGTGCTTATTTTAGGTCTCTGAATCTGTAAGGTCACCATGAAGGCCTCCCCTGAGCTTGTCAGGTTTGGCATGTGGGTAGCCTCTTTTTCATCCACACTAATCAAGGATGTAAACCTGGCCATCCAGGTTTTTTTCCAATGAACCCTCTGTAGGCGAGGGCTACCATAACAGAATACAACGAACTGGGTGACTCAAACAACAGAAATTTGGCCTACCTGGTGTGGCTCACTGGTGGAACACTGACTTAGGAACCAAGAGGTCATGGTTCAATCCTGGTCAGGATGCATGCACTGACTGTGGGCTTGATCCTTATTAGTGAACATTCAGGAGGCAGCTGATCAATGATGTTCCTCTCTCATCAGTGTTTCTGTCTCTCTATCCCGCTCCCTTACTCTCTAAAAACCAATAAAAATAAAAAATAAAAAACTTTTAAATTAACTTTTATTCTTTTTGTTTTCTCACTGATCAAGTGTGAACAGGGTTTTGGTTTCTCCTGAGGACTCTCTCCTTGTCTTAAAGATGACCATCTTCTCACTGTATCCTTATTTGGCCTTTTTGTTTGTTTGTTTTTTGTTAATCCTCACCCGAGGATATTTTTCCTTTGAGTTTTAGGGAGAGTGGAAGAGAGGGAAAGACAAAGACAAACATCAATGCAAGAGAAACACATTGATTGGTCACCTCCTGCACAAGCCCCATCCAGGGCTCGGGCTGGTGAGGAGCCTGAAACCAAGGTATGTGCCCTTGACCAAAACCTAACCCAGGATACTTTGGTCTGCAGGCAAATTCTCTATTCACTGAGCCAATCCAGGTAGGGCCTCATGTGGCCTTTTCTATATGCACATGCATGCCCAGTGTCTCTTATAACAATCTTATTTGATATTGGTCTCACCTTTATGATTTCATTTAACTTTTGATTACTTCCTAAAGTCCCTATCTCCAAATACAGTCACACTGGGGGTTAGGGTTTCAATATATGAATTTAGTGGGATGCAATTCAGTGCATAACACCTTGCAAAGAGAACTTGGTCTAAGATGTAAGTACAGCGGGGTCAGATTGGCAGTATGCAGAGGGAAACAAGAAAACCTAATTGATGGGAACTTCCCACCTGCTCTGTCTTCTGCAGTGTACAAAGCAAGTATCAGGGTGGAGGCCTCCATCAGAGACAGATGCTTCCTTTGACTTCTCATCACTGCTCACTATGATGCATCCCAGTTTTTGCTGGTAGGAGAGGCAAGGTGGATAGGATTTCTGCAGGTGCTAAAAGGCAATGACCTAAAGCATGCCTCCTCAGCTCATCTCCTTTGTGTCCTGGACAGCCTCCTAAGGAATTTCACTCTGATGACCAAGAATCCTGAGATGACTTATATAAACCAAAGTATTGTCTAGTCTAAGTTTGAAACCACCTTTTTTATGATCTCTGATCTTGTTAACTATGCACTAGTGTTTAGAGACTACATCTTCCAGGGCTTGGAAGAATTCTACCAGGACAATGTGTTCTACCTGGAACTCAGAGCCATGTTGTTCCTGTTGAGTCTGTCTCTCCTCTCTATTCTGCTCTGGCTTGACTTTCAGATCTTATCATGTAGGTTTTCACAGGGTCCTTACTCTAGTACAAGTACAGTATTAAATGATGACTTCATCCCTAAGGGGATATTTTTTCAGGGTCCAACATCAGCAAGAAAACCTGAAATGGATTGGGATGGATCCATAAAAACTGTTAACATGACCCTCACTGCCTTTTACCTCCCTTCTCTCATGAGCACCACTTCTCACATCCTTCTAGATACATAATGTTGAAGCATCCATCTTATATAAAAACTGCTGTTTGAAATTCTAACCCTGCTATTTGGCTTCTGTAGATGCTTGCTTGCTTAAATAATAAGGAAAATAAGACAACTCCAACTTCTGAGAGGCCATTAAACCTTCCCCGGATAAAGTTACCAGTGCTGGCACCAGCCAGGCCTTTGGTTGAGGTGTCAAGGCCCCAGCACATAGGGACTCTTTAAGAACTTGCAAAGGGGGCTGGAAACACCCCATATTTGGGAGAGAAAGAAGGTAAAAACATATAAGTAGGGAAGGTTCCTCCATGTTGGGGTCCAGAATTTGAGAGACATTTTCCTCTGGACCCACGCATAAGAAATGTAACTCCATCTCTCTAAGTGTTGCTTGGTTCTTCTCTGGTTTTCTGTAATAGTATCTCATGGGTGCTCAAGGTTCCCTGGGCATGGAACCTGAGTAGTGCCTCTTGCTTAGATATTTCTTGACTTGTTTCCTTTCATATAAAAATTTAGCTTCTCTGAGTCCCTTGGGACAATGCTCTTGGTATGGGGAACAGCTAAGGAATCTGGTAAATAGATCTGGTTGCCTGTAACTGAGGGGATTGATAATTTACTAGGGATCCTTTCTCTGGAGCCCAATTGCATTTTATCTAAGGTCTTCTATGGGCAATGCTGCCCTCACAGAGGAACTGTTGAAAGCCTTGCTCTTTCTCAGATTTCCCAAATGCCCAACACAGCCTCTTCCAGTAGAACTCAGGGCATAACTATGGTGGACTAGCAGTACTAGCTGAGGTGTTTGCAAGGAAGGTAAGGGCTTGGTGACCCTTCACCCTCTTTCCCTTTTTTTTGTGGGTACTACGGACTCTTATTATTTCCTTTTTGTTCCACCATAGAAGCTTCCTCCCTGATTTTTCTTCAAATCATTTTACACCCAAACTTTTTTTTTAATCTTGGTAGATAAAGTTAAACTTTTCAGCACAAAATGAGATACATCCAAAGTGTATTCACCACCCCAGTCTTATTCCTATTTTTGTTTCCCACCCCTCTTCCTCCATCTCTTCCTCCCTATTTCTTTCTTTCTTTCTTTCTTTCTTTCTTTCTTTCTTTCTTTCTTTCTTTCTTTCTT